>OMLP01028497.1:0-11322 GCA_900302685.1 Spondyliosoma cantharus
AAGGAAACGAGGATGAACACATGAGGTGAGCTAAGAAATACCAGAATTTCACAGTGGATAATGAAAAAAGTCTATTCCCTGATGAATCCCAGTGATAGATTAGTGTCAGTAACAGAAGGGTGTATGTAAGGAGACGAACATGGGAGAGAATGAAACCACAGTGTGTCACAGTCACAGTGAAACATGGTGCTGGAAGATGTTTTCAGACTCCTGCACAGAACTGACTTCTCCCTGACTGAGGAGAAGCACCACTCTGTTCTTCAGAGACATGCTCCACCCTCTGGTTTGATCTTTGTGGAGAAAGATTCATCCTGCAGCAGGATAATGAGCCCAAACACACCTCAAAGCTTCCACACAACTACTGAAGACCAAAGAGGACCAAAGAGTCCCGACTGTCCTGAACTGTCCTCCTCAGTCACCTGACCTCAACCACATCCAATTTTTATGAGGGCAGGGTGAGCTATTCTGACATTCACTGATATTTTTCAAACATTCAACTTTTCACTCAAACTGTTAAACTGATATCGTTATTTGGGATGCACGATATATTTCAGACAGATAAATTATTGGTCAAATAATGGACAATTTACAGATAAAGAAATTCTAGCCGATAAATCTAGCCAATGATACAAAGCCAAATTGCTTTTTTTGACTTCACAAGTGCAGCAGTAGGTGGTGGTATGCATATTTAACAGTTGTTTTGTGAGCAGTAAATAAAAACAGAAGAACAACAAACACACTGTTGTGTAGAGCCACTTAACTTGTCCTCAAGTTTAACCATAAAATCTTATCACAGGTGTGGAATATAAAGTAAACCATCTATGCACTACTTCTTAGCCTTTCTTGCACTCAGGTTTGCATAAAAAAACATTAAAATGTTGGTTCCTATTAATGGTTATTTTGTCAGTATGGGCCAGGTAATTATCAGTTATTGTATCGGCTGAAAAAAAACAAAAAAACATATCGCATATCTATAATTATTATCTGGAATGAAACAAATGCAAGCATCCACCTGGTGGGAAGAGCAGTGAAACACCCAGATCAAACTTCCTGTAATCAACCAGACCATGAGAGTAAAGTTCAGTCTAGTGTAATAAATGGCCGGGTGCTCTGCTTATATACATCACCTTTGTGGAAGTAAAGTAATTTCTGTCTGTATACTTGAGGCTTTTGTGATTGTAGTTTTTTGGACCATGTCTCTAGGCATTCACCTGAATATGATTGTTGTCTTTCTTCAGTGATCAGTTTCCACTTGTTTGTGTGTTGGTTGACTAAGACCATCAGTTTGTATTGAAGGGCTCAGATGAAAAAAACATGCATGACAGTCCGGCAATACATATTTAAGAGGGTTTTAAAACTAAAAATGTATATACTTGTATAATTAAATGCTTAGATAAATTAATACACATGTAATAACATTATAGAATGCTTAGATAAATAATAATGTAATGCTTGCTAAATATAAAATTACATAATTAAATTCTTAATTAATAAATAAAAACATAGATAATAAGCGTAAAATGTACTGCTCAATAACCACCATAACTAGAATGAATCACAAATCAAATAACAAAACATGTACAAATATGAAATGTATTTATTTGTATATTTAGTCAGGGGTGGGTTAACACAGGCATCAAAGTACTGTATATAAAATAACTTAGTTATAAATAGTTGAATAAATGTATGAATAAATTAATAACTAAATAAATAAATTAAAATAGGAATAAATAAATACAAATGGAATGTTTATAAATATGTATAAAATAAATAAATACGTATACACATATATTAATGAATTTAACATGTGTATATTTGATAGCTGATGTAATCTGGGATTTATTTATGGTGAGAATAAAACATAAAGTTACATGATTAATTATCGATTCATTTATTTAGGCAATTCATTTTTAAATGCAATGTTAGTTAAATATTTAATTATTTCTGCATTCAACGAATAGTGTTTTGGCTCTGGTAACCCTCCATACGCATCGCATCATTCAACTATTCAGTGGCCTTTTAGAAAAGTTTATCTTTGTTCTCCTGATTATGAACGTTGTCCTCTTTATTCCCTCAGTAAATCTTGTGCCTTTGTGCCCATGAGCAAATGTTAAGTGTCTCCTGATGAGAGGAAATTTCCTCTCATGATCACCTACTATTTTTGAAAACATAAAATTCAGACGCTTCGCTATGGAAGCCCATTTCCGGCATTGTGATGAAAAAAAAAATAGATCCTGTAAGTCATTAAAATGAGATACTATCTCATTATTATGAGATACTAAGTCATTATTTTGAGATAGTATCTCTCATTATAATGACTTACAGGATTTTTTTTTTGTTCATCACACTGGCGGAAATGGGCTTCCATACTTCTCTCAGCAACTATGAAAAGGCGGAAAAACGAGCAATACCTGAACGTCACCAGCCAGTGAAACGTAGGACGTAGGACGTACGGCAAAGAGACGTCAGAAACGTGATGAATACAGGGCGCCGTGCTGCTGGCGCTGAGTTTAAAGAGTCCGTTTAGGAGAGAGAGCAGAGCAGAGCAGTCGTCCCGGTGCAGCTCAACTTATATCATACACATTTGACCAGAAGCGGAGGAGCTGGCCACACTCAGGTACTGTCACTCTTCTTCTACACTTTATTTATGTCAAAAAGCTGTGCGAGCAAGTTAATGTTCGACTTGCCGTCCGTGTGAAAACGTGCCAACACTGACTGGTGACTCATATGTTGTGTTGTCGTTCGAGAAATGGCTCCTCTTTCTCTCAAAGTCAGTTTGAATCAAACTGCAGATGTGGAGCCTTAATCTCCACCAGGTCTGTGAGTGAGTCGCTGCTGTGAGCGGGTTTACTTCAAACTGAAGCTCGTCTCGTCGATACCGCGCTTTCACCGCAGCCAGGCCTCGTGTCTGTTCCTCCTTCCTGAATTAATGAACTGCGAAGTATAAACTGAATATGAGAATCAAAATCCAGATTAAGTCCACGCACATTTCCAGAAACGGGGGACAGAGTATTTGTTTGTTCTGCTGGAGTCAGAATTGGCGGGGTCACACCGCTGGTGGCTGCATCAATATGGCGGGCAGAGCGAGGTTGATCACCGGAGGAAGCTAGGTAGCTAACGCGTCGTTTCTGCTAGTGGAAAGGATTAATTGTCGGGTCACCTCGCCAACATTTTGATATGAAAGTGTTTGATTAGTTTGTCCTTCCACCAGCATGCCACTGCGAGATCTGCCCTGCCTGAGTCCTCAGGGCTCCATGTTGTCTCAGTCCAAGAGGACCAACAAACGGAAGTCAAAAGGCTGTCTGATTGAGGGCCTGGACACTGAATGCACCCCAACAGAGCTCATCCAGCAGTGGTCACCGACCCACAAGCACCAGCGGCTCATCAGCAAGGGGAAAGAGAACGATTGCAACCAGTTTGTCCTGGCCAGGAGGTCGAGGAGGAAAAAGGAGTGTACATCAGGTAGGAAACAGTTTTCTGACCACCTGTATGCAGCCACATTGTAGTTGGCGCACATATGATAACTACCATATTCTGCTCTTTTCCATCATCATCTCCCTCAGCAGGCATTTCATGGGACCACCTGCCTGACGAGCTGCTTCTGAGGGTCCTCTTCTACCTCCCCCTGCAGGACCTCCTCAGGATGTCCACAGTCTGCAAGCGCTGGCATCGCTTGGGGTGAGTCTCCACTCACTACACTGCACCAGTGATTTTTCAGATGTGAAAAGTTTCCACCAAGCAGTCTGCTCGACACACTGGAACAGTAACACCGTGATCGGACCCCAAGCACATCTGTTACCGGGGCTTCAAACCTAACCTCCGTCACTTTTCCAGCGGTTGGGTAAACGGACGAGACTATCGGAAATTTTCGGCTACTTAATACTTCCTCTTCGCTACATTTACTTGCTATCTTTAGTTACTCTGCAGATTCACATTATTCAGTGCTGACGGGCTACTGCTTCTGATGTGTAATCCATCCAATAGTGTTTTGGGCGGGACGTTGAGTGAGCCCAGAGTGGTGACTACAGGCTGAGAGGATGCTGCATCAGAGCCAAGGGATCATATTTTTACATTTTTAACAGCAATTGTGCACCAAAAATAATATCAGTTACCGGACAAATGCTGAGTATTGGCCTCGATAAAACGGGTCTACTCCTAATTAATATAAAGTCAAATGTCTTATAATATATCACATAAAACTATTTACCGTCACTATTTTATGCAATTTTTCTCATAATACAAAATGCAGCTATCTCTTCATATTCTGTTTCCAGATGTCCTGTGTTTTCCCCTCGTTACAGTGAGCTGTATAACATCTGTTGTTAGTTCTGTAGCAGCGGACGGCAGAAAGTTAAAATGTCTAGAATTTGGATGGCCATCCATTATTATATTTAAGGTTTCCGCAGCTTGCCTGCACACAATGCACATTTTGACACTTAACATTGTGACCGGATCACAGCGGGTTCAGTCAGTGCGGGCTGTTTACTGCAGACTGTCTGAGACGTTGCATCTGCCTGCGTGTCCGTCCCAGGTTAGACGAGTCTCTGTGGCGCAGTGTGGATCTGGAGGGGCTGACCCACATGGATCCGGCTCTGCAGCAGCTTCTGAAGACTGGAGTCCAGAGGCTGCGCTGCCCTCGCTCCTTCGTGGAAGAGCTGCGTTTCACTGACACGGGGTGAGTCCAGCAGCTTAAACTCGCTCCACATTTAATTCTGTATAAGTGATTAATTTCAGCCAGGTGTAAGCTGTTGTTTAAAGTACAAGTGGTGATTGGTGACTGTTTTACTTTAAAGATCTTCTTCCTGCTGCAAGAAACACTGATGTGTACAAATTCGAAGATTAAAATAGTCCCCATCAAATGCACCATTTCCTCTTTTTCACTAAATTGCTGATCCTTTTTTTTTTTTTTAAACATTAAACACAAGGTAACTAGTTCAGTTGCACATATAGACTGCAAGTTTTGAATTCAAATGGGTCATTACAATTTGTATATTAACTTTTCCTTAAACATCTGAATGACTGTTTTGATTAAAAGTGAGAGCCCTAATGGTCAATTATTACTAATGGCCATCTGTTGTAGTTGCCACTTGTATATATTTGCAAAAGTATGTCACTTTATACTTGTACAGATGAGCGTAGTAGAATGATTAACAGGACTTTTAACACATCAACAAACACTAGACACCGACTCAATATGTTGTGTATGTGTTGATGCTGTAAAAGATTTGGCACCGCTAACACAGGGACCTCAGCTGGGCTGTCAGATCTAAACTTTGCTGCTGTTTCAGGTCACTTTCGTACCTCTGGAATAGAAGTGTCTCAGCCCTCTAATGAAAGTAGAAAATGAACATATGAACTTATCAGAAGGGACTGAAAAAACCAAAACGTGTTTTTCCGTCGTTCAGCCCACTGCAGATCCTTCATCTTGATCTGTCCAGCTCCATCATCCCCACCTCGGCTCTGGAGAGCATCATCTGTCGCTGCAGGCTGCTGGAGTGTCTGAGCCTGGAGGGCCTGCAGCTGTCAGACACCACCATCAGGTACTTTTCAACCCTTCCTGTGTTTGATCAGGGTGTGACATGTGTCACACATTCACCCCCCTAGGAATCCTTTGTGATGTAGCTCATACCTCACTTTTCTATAATGACAATGGTTCATTCATTAATTATATTGATTTATATTACATGAAAACGCAGCATATCCTTACCTTATGGAAGCTGGAAACGGCTTAAGTTTTGCATTGGGGGGGGTCTTTTAGTAACTGATCCAGTTGGATGATACTTGATCATTGTTATTTCTGCCTCAGCGCTCTGTCCAGGAACCCAAACCTGCTGCAGCTCAACCTGAGTGGCTGCTCCGGCTTCTCTGCTCCAGTTCTGTGTGACATGCTCCAGTCCTGCTCCAGGTCAGCTCCTCACCGGTTCAAATCCCACTGTAAGGAAATGACAACAGCTCATCCTTCTTCTCCGTCAGAGACTAATGCTGTGTGGGCTTTGTTTTTTTGTTGTTCCCCGTGCAGTGTAGAGCAGCTGAACATATCATGGTGCGACTTCAACAACGATCATGTGAAGAGTGTCGTTCATAATGTGAGCTCTGGTATTGCTCACCTCAACCTCAGCGGGTACAGAGAGAGCCTCACGCTGGATGGTAAGTGAGGGATGATGGTGCCAGATCAGCCTTTATTCAGTGTTCTAGCTTCATATATTCATGCATATTGTGTTTACTTCAGAGCAGGTTGCTTCAAGTCTCTTCAAATTAATATATGTCAAACAGCTGTAATTCAGTTGTGACATGCTGTCAGTCCTACGCTGGTGGTGTTGTTTGTTTCTCTGTCATCTGACTGAAAGGCAGAGCCCTCACCTCTCCATTCACATGTTGTAGATGACCCTACTGTGTGTTTTTACAGATGTGAAGGTGCTGGTGACGAGATGCCCAAATATTCAAACTCTAGATTTAAGGTAAGCTTGTATTCCTCATGAACTGTTTTGAAACGGACTGGACCTGTGACTAGTAATCAGAGGCTCTGACATGTCAGGAACTGTTTCATATACTATGAAGTCTTCTAAAAGTGTTGATTGTAAACACTGACAGAGCAATGTCTACATTTGTCAACTTGAATGCTCCATCGTGTTGAGCTTGCGATAATGCTGATGTTGCTATGTGTCACCTGTCTGTACACATTGAACAACTTTACAAGGTGTGTCATGTGAGATGATGTTTTGATTGTTTTTGGCCAAAACCCTCTGAGTGCAGTGTCAGAGGAGATGGATTTATGCATTAGACCTTTTGTTAGAAACATTTAGGCAGATAAAAGCACACAACTCAACAATGGTTAAAGAGCATTACTTGTTTGACCGCAGGATCTTTTGTTTTTACTCATGCGAGTGTGTTTTTCTCACCTTAGCCAAATTACTTTGCTGTAATCACGTCTTTTTCCCCTCTCCTCCCTGTGATGTTACGATCATGAAGTAAAGAACATTTCCCCTCCAGCTCCAGTCAGCAGTCAACATTACAGAACATAAACACCCCCCAATGGAGGTCACCTCCACAAATCACTGCTGCATTCAGGTTGATAAACGGGAGTGAAGATAAATCCACGTTTTAATCCCAAAAGTTCCAAGTTAATCTCTGAGCTCCCCTCCAATCGCTAAACTGCTCCGGATCAGAATAGAGTCTGATGTGACTCTGCCGAGTGTCTAGAGGAAGAAATAGCCAAAGAGTTTTTGTTTTGAGCGAGAGACGACCAGCAACAGAAACAAGATTGCGTATTTTAAATGTCTCCATGACTGCCGTACGGTATTAATTCAGATGACTGTGTTACAGTGACAGCACTCTGCTGATGGCCGACAGCTTCCCTGTCCTCAAACAACTGAAGAACCTGCGGCATCTGTCCCTGAGTCGCTGCTACCACATTCACCTCGCAGCGCTCACGTAAGTTCCCCTGCTGCTCTTCACTCGTGAGTGACTGAGTTTAGAAGTCATAAACTGAAGGGGGCTTTTATTTTGCAGTGACCTGGGTAAGATGCTCCCCCTGCTGTGCCTGCTGGATCTGTTTGGCATCGTACAGAACAGCCACCTGCCCTCTCTGAAGAAGGAGATGCCTCACGTCTCCATCAACTCCAGGCCCTTCTCCAGCATCGCCCGGCCCACGCCCACCAGCAGGCTCACCGGCTGCCTCAGCGACCGCACCATGTGGAACAGGAGGTGTCGGCTGAGGTTCAAACTGTAACCAGGTTTTAAGCTGAGTTTAGCTTCTGTTGCCGAGTGTTTGATCCTGCCGTATTCTAACACTTCCAGGAAGTCGGCCCATTCCACGTGATGGAGCCGTGTTTCAATGTTTGGTGCTGCTACAGAAGGTACTTTTAGTGTTGGCTGGCATTAACATTACTGAAGGTCACTTACCGGACCAAGCCTTTTAGTACTGAACATGCAAAGCTCGTAGAGAAATGTAATACTTTTTAATTAGGAGAGTCACATTTGGATGTTGAATCCAGTTCTTGTTGGAATGTGTTAACAGTTTTAGTGGATTTCTGAATCCGTTTGGTTCAAATAATGTGTTTTTTTTATATTTAAAATATTTTGTAAGGGAAACCTGTTTTTTAAAAGGATGGATTGATGTAGGATGTCTGTAAATATGTAGGGCAATTGATCCCTCAGACATTTTAATAATACTGATGTCAAATGTGCTGTTCTCAGCTGTAATGAGTCGATTTGAATCAGCGAAGTGGTCTTAATGTAAAATGATGTGTAAACCAGCTGCACGTGGAGCAGCGATCTGTGAATGTCTGCAGTCTCCAGTGTCACTGTGTGCTGCTGGAGGAGTTTATCATTACAGCTGCTTTTACTATGAGCTCATGTTGTCAGTGTTCGTGTTTAAAAAGTCATACAGACTGAACTGTAAGGGAATGACTTTTGATTTGTGAACTGTTTGTCTGAGTCTGAACAAGTAAACCACTGAATACACACAAACTCTCTCTTTTGTTTTCATGGGTTTTAATTTAACTTACTTTATTTAATGATGGGTTGCGTTCAGAATCTGCTTGAAAAATGGCACGTTGTATAATAATCCTGAGCAGACCAAGTTGATTCTGATTTTTGTATCCAGATGAAAGTGGGGAAGATAAAATGATGACTGGAAAGTGACTTTTTTTTCTGGTGGCAGGAGCTTCAGTCTGCTCAACAGGCAAGTGTTTCAACAGTCACTGAGGTGATGCACATTTAGATCTGACATCAGCGAGTAGGGCTGAGCATTGTGGTCAACAGCACATTTTATGACGGTGCTCATGCATTAGTGCTCACTGAATGGTTTGAGAATTAAAATGGGATGAATCATATGCTCTGGTCCTCACAGTGACCAGATATCTACCTAGCAGAACCAACATGGGAGATTTTGGGCTTGAGGTGGTGGACAGCGCTCAACCACCATCATAAAAACACCAATTTAGGAAAAATCTTTTGGGCGGAAAAATGTTCATCCTTCCAATAGAGTCCCAGAGCCGCTGTTCTGGCAGCACGTGGGGGCCTGACGCCTTATTAAGACACTTTGTTGGTTTTTCCTGTGTGTCACCATCTGCACCAATACAACTGCGTAAACAAAGGTTGGGAAGGATTATCAGCTCAGTTTGTAGCAGGTGTCAGCAGTGGATCTGCAGCAGAATGGTCTGACTGATAGAACCAGTGACACCATTAGACTGATGCTTCAGTGTGAAGGCAGTACTTTACTGTTTAAGCTACAGCTACTGTACATATAAACACTGTATAAATGTAGGGGTCGGGCCCCTCCAAAGGGTCACCAGGTAAATCTGAGAGGTCGTCAGATGATTATTGGGAGAGGAAAAAAAATGTCTTTGTTTTGTGAAATATCAGATCATTTGAGAATAAATGTTTGGGAACCACTGGTTTCATCTTCAACAGTTTGTTTTATTTTGTAAGCAAGAAAAAAACAATTAAAAATCTAATCTTAATTTGTAAAATAACTAACAACTACGATTGTCAAATAAATGTAGAGTACCTCGAAAAGTACAGATGAGTTAATTGACTTAGTTTTGCTTTCCACAGCCGCATTAAACCATACATTACAACAGGACCAAGAAATATGAAAAGAAAAAGAGAAACGGGGAAAAGAGCGATACATGAGTTTTGATATCACAAAAGGCATGATGGCTGCGCATCCATTCAAAAAATCAAAAATTATGTTTTCGTTTAAATGGTAAAGATCTCCTAACACAGAAAGCAACATGATCAACAGTCATCTCAATACAATTAGGAAAAAAAAAAAAACAGAACTTCTGGATTGTAACATGCTGTCACATGAATTTAAGCAACCAAAGCATGGGATTTATGTGAAATCCAATTTAATCACATAACAACTGAGTTGTTGAGCGGCCCGGAGAAGGCTCAGAAGAAGAGATTAATTAAAGGATGAATCTGTGGAATAAGAAAAGGCCTTTTTCAAAGCTCACATTTGGACTTGTAGCACAGGTTTTACTCACAACATCAACAAAGACGGTGTCGTCCCAGCAAGTCGTGACAGCGAGTCAGCATTAACAACACCACCCTGAAACTGAAGCAGCCACCACAACTTTCATTGTGTACCTTTTTTTTTTCTTTTAAACCTGTCGTGTGTTAAAATCTCCTCTGCAAAGGGTTTCCCCGATTCACTCTATTTCACCATTGTATACATTCAATGAAGGTGAATGGAATTTAATTCAACCCTAACACCCAAAGCTCAACCTTTGTAGTCTGCATATAACCAAACCTATGTGTAAGGACTGTCCTAACCCTTTTTGGGGAGAGAAACCAGAGAACATACAAACTCTGACTCTGATGACGGTGCTAACAGCTGTGCCACACTGCTGCCCACTCACACACAACCATTATCTATGCAGGCTGGCGGGGGGGCTCGAGGCGGCCCCGCCTGACATTGGGCGACAGTTGGGGTACACCTCCTAGATCTCCAGTTCATCATGAGGCTGACACCTTATGACAGACGACCAGTCACATTCACACATAGCGGCATTTTACTGCCGCAAAGTACCCTGCTGGACTTTGTAGAAAGAGAGTGGAGTTGACAGTACATTAGTAATGTACTGTAGGTGACAGCGAGGCAGTAATGACTCAAAATAAGCACACAGAAGCTTTTTGTTTCATGTGTTTATCTGATTCAAAAACAAAACACACTGACACAATACTGTCATGAGGAACCCGCTCTTTGGCACGCTGCATATTACAATGTCCTGATCATTTTGTAGGCTCGACTACAAACATAGCCCCCTTTTGGTTCACAGTCCAAGGGCAGGAATTGTGGCTTTGCTGATCTGAAATTGTATCTTTGGATCACTTTATATCAGATACAGTTCTAACTGTTGAGTTTGTTTTGTGAAAATATCAGGATGTCCGCCTCAGGCACTTCCACAGCTCACTGTCCTGCCCCCAAAGGAGCGGTACAAGACAGACTTTTGACCTAAAACATGGAGCAACATGCTCTATAAGCATGGACTTCTGTTTTTAGTGCACTTCATTTTTTCATTTCAAACTTAATAATCAGAACCAGAGTGGCTCAAACAGCTAGAAAAAATATACGCTATGCTCCAAAAATATCTTTAGGTCAACAAACAGCCACTGTGCCTTGAGTTCACCAAATACACTTTATATACTTCGAGCACTTCATCATTTGAAAAAGAGAAGCTCATGAGACGTGTGCCACAGAGCTGCACTGTTGTACAAAACACTATTAAAACTCATCAGTAAGCCACACTGTAACACTGGCTGATGTGTTCTTTCATTACCACCAACACACACACACACACACTGTACTCTCTG
>OMLP01028497.1:11342-22023 GCA_900302685.1 Spondyliosoma cantharus
ACACTGTAGTTTCTGTAGACTCACTTCCACATACACTGACCTGCTGCTACAAGAACTCATAAGAGCAGCAATTGTGGATTAATCTGCCACTGAAAATAGTCCCCAACAAATTCACCATTTCCTTTGGTAAAAAAAAGAGGAAACTATACATTTGTGAGCAGTTTTCAAAGATTTACATCTTTAGAAGGACCCAATGGACTGACTAGAGGATTCAGAAAGTAAGTTCTACTAATTGGCTTTTGTTAAAAAAAAAGAAGAAAAAAAAGAATTGAATAAATTAATTCTTACCCTTCAAGTCATTAACAAATGGCTACTCGGTCGTGAAAGCACATCACAGTCTTCTGTCCAGCTGCATTGTCCCACATAGACATGCACCATCATCAAGGCTAGGTATCAGTTTTTATAAGGACCAACATCTAATCAGGAACAGGTTTAAACTATTCATTTTCTTTTAGCATAAGCCCTCCTTCCACATGATCTATCATCTCCTCCTCTGCCTACAGGCTCACCTTTGATTTGATGCAGTGAAAGATGGTGAGTAGTGTAATACTTTAAACACTGTTTAACACAGTAGCTACAAAGTGGATTAAAGTCATTATAACCCAGTGGATTCTAACTGGTTATAACTGGTAGATGGCGGGATGAAGGTTAAAAAAAATCAAAAGGAAAATTTGTCCGATTTCAAAATAATTCTGGGAAATCCACAATGCACACATTTAATGAAACAATTGTAACAATAATACCTTTTTTCCACAGGTATAAAACTATTCAACACGTGTGAAGACTAAAAGCTAGAAACTGGTTCTTCCCTTTGACCACATCCTTTTGAACTCTGGAGAGAAACCAGTTAAGTGTGGAGCGCTCTGGACTCATCTCAGTGTTCAAGAAGGACTGTGCGGAGCTGGTCCTCATCACTCATGCTGATTGTAGCAATGGCACCATCGTTGAACTCGAACGAAGTCCCGCCGTCGACCACCATGCAGGCATCCCAACATCGTGAGCGGACACACACCCTGAAGCAGCAGAGGACACGGAAACATTCAAACAGGTGCATCATTACAGCTCCTTCACCGTGTGAACTTGTACTCGGCTTCTGTTCTGAGACTGAGGAACATTCACTGACTTGCTGGCGAAGCCTCTCTGCCGACTGCTGGAGAAGACTCTGTTGACGATGGGCTCCCTGATGCTGTACAGCAAACGTCTGTCGTCCGGACTGAACACCAGAGACTCGTTGTATTCATCAGTGACTGAACACAGAAACAATCATCGAATAAAACACACTGCATAAAAATGTACAACAACAAAACTAATGAGGGAGTACCGACTCACCTTTTT
Source organism: Spondyliosoma cantharus (assembly GCA_900302685.1). Lineage (NCBI taxonomy): Eukaryota > Metazoa > Chordata > Actinopteri > Spariformes > Sparidae > Spondyliosoma > Spondyliosoma cantharus. The sequence goes on from OMLP01028497.1 coordinate 12,678, forward strand.
GAATGAAGTTCTGATTAAGTGGGATATCAAGACCTGTTTGGGACTTTCCTGAAGAAAGACACATTGTTTGTCAGTGAAGTCAGGCGATCTGGTATCTGGAGTCAAACCTGCTTTACTTTAGACTTCAGTGTCAAAACCTGCAAACGCACGTACCGATTTTTAGAACCTCCTCCACAGCTTGTTCAGCAAGTTTGTTAATGTTGTAAGTCCTGCGGACACCAAGAGGGAAAACCGTCACAGAGCAGACGAGTGGATACCTACAGGATTTAAAGCTGCTCTGCTCATTTCAAGCTTCACTCTTTATATTGCTGCTGTCTATTAGAATAAGTTTATAAAGATAATAATAAGTAATAATAAGTTCATAAAACACATATTTCTTACACTGTCCTATGCTGCAGCACCTCTAGTCACCCTGTGTTTACTACCCATTTTGCGACTTTAAAGGAACAATACACCCAAAACTGAAAAAAAAAAAAAATTATTTATTCCATTTTAAAACAAGTCTCCAGTTACTTCAGCTGTTTAGGAGAATGCTGCAACACTGTTTTTGCTGTGAAGCTCCAGAAATGTTTTGTGGACTACGAAACTTCACCTGACTTCCCATCAGTATGGAGGGAGGAGGTGATGACTGACTCGGTGTTTCCCACTTATTGGCTAATTCGTGGCGGTGCGCCACAGAATCAAGACCGACCGCCACATATTGCGTTTCGTTTATTTATTTATTTTAGCGCTACTTAAAAATGCAGTGTATCCGTTCGACTGCATTTCGTTTCCCTTCTCTCCCTCCATCTCTCTGTCACTCAGGCGTCTACACAGAGCCCCTCCCCTCCGTGCACACCGCGTGTGTCCCCATGAAAACGACATCATAAGCTGAAATAATAACGTGGAAGCGGAATATTTGGTGCAGACGGCTGGCGAAAGTCACGAGTTGACCAAAGTTTTGTCAGCTCCCAAGTCGCAGATACATAATTGTTCTCATTTGCCCCATTAACAGTTTTTACAACTATTGGAAATGTAGTTGTGAGTATATGTCTGAGTCAGAGACAGAGTCTGCCAGGTGCCAAATGTGGGCATAATTTCCTTTTGACGAGTAAATCTCGTGAAACTCTCTTCCACAATGACAGTCACAACAGAGACGCTCAGCAGAGATTGGTGTTGTTTATCTCTGCAGATGTATCTCTGCTTCTGTCCTCTGCTGCCTGCCTGTGCCGGAATTTGACACACTCAGACTATAATGTCCTGACAATGAAATCCCTCTAACTCTAACATAAGCACAGCCGAAAGTGCAGAAAAACTATTCAAATTCAAAAACTAAATCGAATCGTGACGTTAATATCAACAGCCGAAACTTGGATTTGGAGAACGAAAAAAAACGACATGGAAAATTTCTACTACATGGGAAATATAACACAGAGGAGATCACATCACTATGTACTAGTGAGTCAGCAATGATGCATTAAAACAGCAAATACATGTCAGGCCAGAGAGAAAGACAGGGTTTCAGGGGAAAAATGAAACCCATGTCAGTTAGACATCTGAATAGAAAAATGATTACCTGTCTAATGACGATAAGTCTTGTTCAGAAATATCAATGCTATGCTGTTAGTAATCAGACCAAGAGGACTGCTCTTGATTTTGAAATTTAAAATTTGGGGAAAATAACACAAAACTTGAACCCTAAATACACAGTGGAGGAGGATTAGGCAAAAGTGACACAGCGAATGTCAAGCTGAAAGTTGAACGGTGTTAAATTTACCAGGCTTTGGATCCTGTTCCTGTGCAAATGCCGAGTCCTGAACTCTTCTGCTTTTCCCACGGGCCATCATCCACAGAGATCTCGTAGTAAGATGCCCTATGGAGCAAGAGGTTAGCATGGGGTTTGAAGGATTTTAACTTCATCCTGTGGTGGACAGAGATTCCACTGATGAGCCAGAGAGACGAGCATGGTGGTGGTGAAGGGGCTGGGGATCAATGAGGGTTACAACATGCACACAGACACAGGTCCATCATGTTTGGATGGAGTTACATGCATCAGTTCAGATGACAGCGGTACCTGGAGGACAGAGATTCTCCAATGAAGATTTCATTGAGACTTCTGATGGGGAGGAGACTGGGCTTGGATAAACTTTCATTTAGTGTTCCTGTCCCTGAGAAAAGGTATTGGGAGAACAAGAACACAATATTACATAATGATCAAGTTCCAAATTAGAGCTGACGATCTTCCCATTATTGTCAGTCTAACCCTAATCTACACATTTCATCTTGTGCAAACTCAAGCGAGTCAGACAGAAGGAGTGGGGCAGCAACACATGGAGGGTGATGCAGTCTTACTCCGCCGGATGTCCATTGTGGTGATACGGTGAGCTTGGTTGTGCTGCTCCAGGCTCAGCTGCTGCTCGTGCAGGTCCACAGGGGTGGGATTGATACCTGTGCCCTCTAAGTGGACGCGGATCCTCTGACGCCACAGCCACCTGAACACAACGCGGGAGAGGTGAGGGGACATGATCTGCTGTACACAGCATCAATAGGCATCAACTAAACCAGAGGATCATCTATCAAATATCATACTACAGTCTGGAAGCTGAAAGGTTCACAAGTCATCATTTTATCACCTTATTTAAACATCGCTAGGTGTTAACAAATGCTGCTCTAAGCAACATTTGGCACGTAATAACATATATGTTTAGCTTAGCTGCATTTACAGTTGACCAGACACGACCCTAAAGCTGCATAAGTTTTTTGGCCACCAGGGGGAAGAAGAACTCCATTACGAGCTGATGGACACACAGCCCTGACATGTTGGCACCTAATATGGTTGTAATGTCTAACATAGAGCATAGCACTGCCTTCTTATAGCTACCTGCTGCAGCTGGACACGAGGTTGGTGTGAACGCAGAGACTGAATCAAACAGTAACTATGCCACTGAACAAAAAGAGTTAGCGAAATGTTCTGTAGAGAGGACTGTGGGTTTTTTTTTTTTTAATAACTGCTGTAAGCAGACTCACAAGCCTTATTTGCTATAAAACTTGACAGGATTACTCATTGTCTCTGCTTAACTGGACTTGTGGTGAGTAATAAATGAGCGGTCATCAGTAGATGATATAACTGATGACCCTGTCTTTGCTTTGTTTTGAAATATTCTTTAAACTGGCACAATTAAAATGTATCAATGTCACAATATCATGGTTGATCAACACCTACTTTAAAGATATCTTCCCAACTGCCCACATACTGAAAGATGTTCATTTATAAAAGCATTAGCAACAGAAATGTGTCCTAACAAAAAAACAGTAAGTGTGTTGAGAATAAATTAGGTTTAAACAATAAGAACCTGCTTCATGTTCACATCCACTTATTAAAATAAGTAAGTTGAAAGCAGTTCCCACATTATCTAAACAACACAAATTATTTAGATGTTAACCTAAATGTTTTTAGACCAAAGAATCCTCCTCAATCAATATCTGACTGGTTTTACTAACCTCTACAACTTCTACCTTTTCTACCAATAGGGGGTCTCTGTATCAAATCAAATTGCTTGGCCAGTTGTCGGTGAAGATCCAGACCTTCTGGAGGAATAAACACCCAGGATCACATTAGATTCTGATCTGGAGCCATTCACCGATAGAAGGAGAGCTCAGAGATGACTTTGGAACTTTTGAGATTAAGAAGTGGATTTATCTTCACTCCTGTTTATCAACCTGACTGCAGCAGCGATCCGCAGAGTTAACTTCCAATGTTGAGTGTTTATGTTCTGTAATGTTGACTGCTGACTGGAGCTGGAGGGTTAATGCACTTTACTTCATGAACGTCACGTTACAGAGAGGAGAGGGGGAAAAGAGGAGAGAGAACCAGAGTCGTTGGCACTCCGCCACTGGGAGCCATCTTACAGCTTACGCACAGTGAACTGGCTGTTTGGGGTAAATAAAGACTTGCTTCATTGGTTGTACATGCACCATTAAACAACCATCATTGCTGATGTAAAACTAGGGATGAAATAATGTTTTTAAGTTTTATTCATATTATGTTTAGTCTCGTTCTTGTTCGACTTCCTTCCTCACTCTCTGAATCTCTTCAGGAAGTCATAGCGACAGGCAAACAACTGAGACACGCTGTTACTTTCAGTAAACTTTGATTTGAACGTCGCTGGAAAATTTGGGAGGATGTAAGACACAACTCGACAAAACATATAACAACGGTCTAGACTTCACGTTTATCAGAGAGAAGCTGCAGCACTCAAATTGTTTGTGGGCCAATACACACCTGAACTCACCACGACAGAGTTTCTCCAGTGCCTCTGGGAAGGCATGAGTATACCGCACGGGCAGGCACAGATGACCTTCTGACCTTTGTTATAAAAGAGAGAAACAAAAAGAACTCTGCTGAATATATGAGGACCTTTAAATAGTAACAGCATGACAATTTGGACGAACGTCCTAAGAGTTAGTGATAGCTCTAATTGTTCTTTACACATATAACAATCCAAGCTCTTCCCAAAAAGTGCTGTTCAATGGTTTACCTCTCAGGGTCTGTGTTTACTCCAACAACTGGTTTGTCCTTGCTTAAAACCTTACTGGCAACAAGTAGCATTGTCCCATCACCTAACAAAACAAACTGCAGTTAGAGAACTTGTATTGTGTATCTAAAGCCTTTGTTCAGGTGACTTTTTGCCCCGTGTTGAATAAGTTAAAGTCCTGTCCATTCTGTGCACCACACCCGGACACAAAAGTTGGTGTTCAAGGAGGATTATCTTATTCAACGTTCATTTATTCAAACAAATAGTAGATACAATTACCATAAAAGCCAACATTTACAAATCTTAACTGTCCTGGAATTAATGAAATGTGCGACCAAATCCCCATCATGTTGTGCTAACAGCAACAGTCACTTCCAGGCGGACATCTAGTGGTTTATTTGCGTTGGAGATGTGCGACATCAGCTAACTAGGTTTACTTCTGACATCATTTTTCAGCTGTAACATCAACATTTGAAAAACAGGGTTAAACATAGTGGTCCAGCCTATCTGACGTTTGTGCTGTTCTCATTCTATGAGCTGTGTTCTTTTGCTAGGATCGTTAATATTTACACAACAGTAACATCTCAGCCAAACTGCCAATTTGGGTTAACTAATTCTCTCTACAAGAAGTACCTTGAAGTTGACACAAACAAACATTGTGGCTGGTTCTTTACTGGCATGGCAGCTGGAGTACAGAGAACAGAGAAACCAAATGATGATGACTCTTACCTCCAGCAGAGATAATGGCATCCGCCCATCGCACTACTTCTTCATTATATTCTGCTCTTTTCACCACTCGTACATCGATGCCTTCTCTCCTGCACACATGCGCGCACACACGCGCACACACACACACACACACACACACACACACACACACACACACACACAACAGTCCTTTACATGTAGTGAGCAAGGTAAAAAAAACAGACACTACCAGTTTGAACATAGGAATGTGGCTGTGTGTGTTATTCCAGTGGCAAACCATCTTACCTCAGGCTCTTCACAATATGTTCCACATTGTTAGTGTGGATGTTGTGTCTTTCCAGCAGGCCGCTGTAGCTGGAGCCCTTCATGGCGAGCTGCAAAACACAACACACAGGAAAGCTCATGAAAATGAGATCAAACGTTGGTTTGGCTTAGGATGTCACAGTCATACCCGAGTACAATCCTTACCAGCTGCTTGAGGTCCTCCTCAGAGAGCCCTGAATACAGATAACGCTGCTGTTCAAACTCATATCGAGTAGTCTTTGTGACCACTGCTACCTTCTCCGGTTTGAATCCAGCCTTTGGCTGCGACGAGCTGTTGCATGTTGAAGTGTGGAGAGGTCGAAGGGAGTGTCCATACAACAGGCTGACAGCTCGATTCCCGAAGCAGACCAAGTTCCCCAGTGAGCGGCGAGTCATTCTTACAAGTGAACACACAACCATTGACTCAATCACATGTCCGGTTAGTTAATTAAGTGTTGAATGAGGTCCTGCTCGGCACAGCTGTTACTGGGCTCACATACCGGTTCATGTGTCAGTCCTCTGGCCAGGTGTAGTTACTGTCCATTCACAGAAGTCTGGGAGTCAAGAAGCCAGACACACACCCAGCTGTCAGGGAAGGTCACCAGGTCCACCGAGCCCTTCCCGAGCTAGCCGTGAGGTGACCAGTTTATAACTTAGAGGTGTAACTTTCCACGTCCAGCGTGTCCTCACAACAGCGAGAACAACAGTTAGTTTAGCTCGCTATTACACTGTAAGCTAGCTGTCCTGCTAACCGTATTTGGTAAGGTTTAAATCCAGACTACGGTTACTGTAAAGGCTAAAAGTAGCTAGCTGCTTGCTCACAAACCGCAGGCGTGTACTCCTGAATGTCACAAACTCCGACTGTGGCTCTGAGAACTAACACACCACAACTCCGTCAGCGTCCTCAGGTCAGACAGGTGTGTCAAACCAGGTCATACACAGCCAGTTAATAAAGATCAACACAACAGCACACCAACGACACTGCACGTCCGGGCATCATGGCACGTACTCCGGTTGTACGTTGTACGTACGCTACGTCGAGTTGGGTTTAATCTGATTGGCTACGTCGCTGTCAGTTCCAGCGGTGACGTTTTGTTGTGGCTCGTGATCCTGATGCGTTCAGAACTATGTGAAAGTCTGGAGAAATCAACACTAAATCAATAAATGACCCCCAACATGTTTGAAAAATGAGTCAGACACCTAAAATTTTCTTTAAGGAAGGTCTTAAAGCGGCTCCAAAGCCCCCAGCACACATCCAGAATACAATTCTGTTTGGGAAACATTTAAAGGAGAAGGCTATGGTTTAAAGGAGCTGTTTGTAGTTTAAAGGAGCAGTCTGTAGTTTACAGAAATAGTCTGTAATTTAAAGGAACACTGTGTAGTTTACAGGAGCAGTCTGTAGTTTAAAGGAACACTCTGCAATTTGAAGGAGCAGTCTGTAGTTTATGTGAACAAATGTTAATGAGAAGATAAAGTGAGAGGATCTTCATTGACAGATTTTTCTCTGAATATACAAATTAAATAAACAAACTCTCTTTGTTTTCACAATGGAATAAACTGAATGAACAAACTGATCTTAAAGCTGTAGTCTGTAACTATTTTTTGTTATATTTGCTAAAATTGTCATTATGATCTGACAGTAGAATAAGATACAGGTCAGCTGTGTAAAAATCCACTGTCTGTGGCTCCACCCAGTGGCCCTTATTTGATTTGCAAGAATCCACTACTCCCGAATCAACACGACCAATTAGAGCCAAGGGGAGTGTCTGAGAAGTGTCACTCATGCTGGTGCATACGCTACTGGCAGCCCCGCTTGAAACCACAACTGTCCTCAGGTGTGGCACAACGACTCAATAGTGCCCCCTAATGGCTTTTCCCATTTTGTACTTGCAGACAAATTCCTACACATGCCAAAGTTTCCACAGTCATCATGAGTCATGAACACTGATATCTGCTAAAATCTGGGCCTTTTCAGTGACAAGACTAACCCTGGAAGATTTCAAGCTTGAACCCCCGCCATCTGCAAGATTTCAAGCTTGAAGCCCCGCCTCCTACCTGCACATACATGCACGATATTCAGTACGCACATGTATCATGACCAGACGCACAAAAAACCCTCTTGGGCCCATACCCTCATTCCAACAGGAAGTCTGCCATTTTGATACACAGTTGAGATTTTGCTGCCAATTGGCGCCATTTCCCTGCATCATACTTTAACGAACTCCTCCTACAGATTTAACACCACAGACTTCACATTCATTCAGTATCATCCTCAGACATTGAAGATGAAAAGTTATCAACATCTTTTGCCTCCGTTATACCTGGTGGGTGTGACAGTGCAGCCAATTTCGATGCTTCGCCATAAAGCAGGAAGTCCTTATAACTCCAAAATACACTGTCCCATCTACACCAAATTGGTCACACATGTAGAGGGTTTTGCCCTGAATAAGTCTCTGCATCAGTACTGTATCATATCCACAGCACCACCCACTGGACACAAGAAGTCAGCCTCATATCAATCAATCTGACTTTATTTATATAGCACTCTTCATACAAAACACATGTCGCACAAAGTGCTTTACACAATAAATGCAAGCAAAACAAAGTAGTAAAACCAAAAGCCACACACACACACACACACACACACACACACACACACACACACACACACACACGCACTTTTTCTCCACATCATACACCACAACATGACATATAATTGATGGGTGATCTCTGGAGCCACATAGTTGGCAGTGTTAGTTCACCAATTCAGACCATGTCCAGTAAACGCATGCACATGCTGCTTGCAGCTTTAATTCATGTCTTCTACTTTTATTTTCTACATTCTTTTGAAAGTCAATGTTTGATTGGACATCCGTCATGGTCCATACATTAATTGTAAACTGTCAAAAAATATAAAAAGTAAAAATAAGTCTGAAGTCACTCCCGTTCATTAGCCGCTGAATGCTCCACTATGTTCGCAGCTAGTCTCTAACTGTGTCTGTGTGCTGTCTGCTGCTGAGCGGGTGGTGTACAGTGGGTTTGACGGAGCACTGTCTCTAAAAACAGCTGCCTGCTGCTGTTCTTGTTGTTGAGTCAATGAGAACGGTGAGACCGAGCACCAAAACAAGGAGCTGAAAGAGGTTATAGCCCTTCATAGAGTTGGGAGAACTGCAGAGTTGGCAGATAATTCCATGTTGGTTTGTCCCTACGACTCATTTTACATTACACACATTCATTTGATTCATTGCAATAAAAATAGTTAACAGGTACAGCATTAAGGACATTTTTGAATGGAGAACTAGAGCATTTTTGCATGATAGTTCTACTTATAATACGTAATACTCCTTCCAACAGTCATCGTCACCTTCAGTATGTTCTCTAATATCCTTGTTAAATAGAACACATTTCAGGTAAAAATAGTCAGACTGAAAGCTAAAACGAAGGAAAACTATAAGTAATCAATTCTAAAATTCACCGAATTACTGACATGAGCACATTACATACATCTACAGAAATGTTTCATTCATTAGTGTGACAGTGACCAGGGAATAGTGTTTGTAAAAGGCTATGTGACCTGATTTTAGGGGTATTCTTCACTAATTATATTGAACTTCACCAGGGAATATTTTTCCATACAGTGAGGTCACTTATTACTGCACAAGCTCCACTTCTTTCTGCTAATTGTGGTGTGTCATTTACTCTGCGGAATTACCCTGAACTATAACACATCCCAAGTGAGATGATGCGTATCGGCTGAACCTGGTTATTGTTTGATGCCAGAAACAATTCCTCACGTCTCTACGATGTGCACTCCATTAAAA
>OMLP01028502.1:7867-19357 GCA_900302685.1 Spondyliosoma cantharus
ACATGGGGTCAGGAAAAGTAGAGCAGTGACCCAAGCATACACAAGGTCAGACAGACAGAGAAAGTCTTTGACCGAGGGGGATAGAGAGGGGGCGGTGTCCATTGGGAGGTGTGTGTGTGTGTGTGTGTGTGTGTGTGTGTGCGAGAGAGAGAGAGACAAAAGAGAGACAGATGACCGCGAAACAGCGAAAAAACAGTCAGTCAGATATAAAGTAAAAGAAAAAAAAAAACAACAAAAAGGAAATGTGTGTGTGTGTGTGCTTGTCTCTGTGTTTGCAAGCACACTTATGAATGTCACGCCAGGGGGGCTTCACCCATGGTTCAGTAATCCCTGCAACCTGACACCTCCCAGCGTGGTGAATCAGCCTCCGTGGATAACCGCACGTCAGTCAGAGCAGCCTCCCCAAGCTCTGACCCTCACAACAACAGCACACACTCATCCTCTTATCCACACACAGACACAGTGTGTGCCACCTTTATCTTAACCTTACACCAGGGCTCGCTGTGTGCTTACGAGCACATACTGACTGTACCTAATAGAGGCCAATAGAGTCAGTGGATGATGTAAAAGACAGCGACTTCTGAAATTATTTGGATATTCCTCTCACTTTTAGAAGTTGGTAGTGCTTGTTTCTAATTGGCAGTGTTACAGTTTTACCAATTGATAGACTTGTTTGACATTTTTGGAAATATGCTTACTGCAGAGGATTAGATGAGAAAATCAATACCACCCTCTCATATCGTTCAATTAAATATGAAGATGGGGCCAGGGGACATTTAGTTTAGCTTAGCTTAGCATAAAGACTGTAAACAGGGAAACAGGTAACCTGGCCTTTCCTTAAGGTTAGAAAAAGCCTGACAGAGACGACAAGACTGTAACACAACATTAGAAAAACATATTACAGTCTTGCTAGGAAGTGGTGAAATGTGCATATTATATACACTAACGAATCCTTTATTAGGCTCTGAAACTGCTGCAGCAGTCTGATTTGTGAACCAGTCATGTTAACATCAGGGTATTTTTTGATACATAATTGACTCAGCTGGTTAATTGAACTCAATTTGCTCTTTCCTTGTTTAAAGCTTTCAGTGACAATGCTGTTCTAAGAAAACAACGGTGGATATTGAGCTCATTCATTACCTGTGTCATTTAGATGAGGGGCACTTACTTGAAAAAACTAAATTCAGAGATGAAAGCTGTATTGTCCCCGTTGAGCTGATGAATCGTGACATTGTCGAGGTGATCGTCTTTTATTACACACGTTTCAGGGCCGACAATTTCCTCCCTGATATTCCCCACGCGATACGTCAGACCCTCTTTGTCCTTCACTGAGAACAAAACAATTACTCTGTATTGCCTCAGAAGGGCCATTTCCCCAAGAAGAGGTTTTGAGAGTTGTAGATTACATTTATTAGCATCCTATGAATATCTCTTGCACATTGAGGCAATCAAGAACTGCTACAATGAAAATAAATGGTTTTAACCAGAGAGATGTACTCATTACGGCCTTGTACAGTTAGAAATAGTACATTTGTATTTGTACGTATTACTGCTTTGTGGCCAAACCCCTCCCCAGAACAGTGATTGTATGTTTATAGATTTCATAGTAACTGTTACTAGTCACGGCAGGCCTGTCAGATTTTGGATTTCCTCACATGCTGAAGAAGCAGTGTGCCTGGAGCTGCTGTGTTGAGATGTTTTTTTCTTTCTTGTGTTAGAAAAATGGGTTCAAAGGTGGGTTTATCTCATAACTTAGAAATATAATTTGTAGGAGTTCTGCGTTAAAATGTCCAAAAAAGACAGTCTCAAATGTTTCCAACGGTGTTCAAACCGAGAGAAATCCACACGTTTACTCAGGGTGACAGTGCATTTCATTTGGACACTTTGAATTTAATGTGAATAAAACTTTACCTTTACCACATCAGATAGATTTTGATCAGCAATGGTGACTGTTTAACGGTGTGTGTCTGTGTGTTTGAATTCAGGTCAACCCTCGCTAAACTCACCAGAGACTCGGTTTCCCCTCAGAAAATAAACATTTTTGCATGTAAGCTGTTTTGCATCTGAACTTTTGTTATGAACTTTTTGGTATATACAGCTGATAATGATTCAGGGACAGTTGTTATTTGAAAGAAATTGACAGTTACCAGCAAGAAATGACCTGCTTTTGTTAACTTAGGTGTGAGAAGACCAATGAATTAAAAAATGACCAAAAAAATTAACTTCCAGTGAAAGAGTTGTAGGTATTTCATGATAAAACTGCTACTACGGTAATTACCTTTGTGATCCTTAGCAAAGATGAAAATGATTTTGGATCTGCTATAGGGATTAAATTACAGCTTGTGCAGTGCATCTCCCCCCTGCTCCCCCCAGTGCAGTGCTTGGGATGATATTCAGGGAGAGATAGGATGATAAGAGGACTGTTACAGGAAGACAAAAGACTGATAGAAAGTGAGAGGGAGCCAGTGAAGTAAAGAAAACTGAGATAAATGAAAGTAGAAGTCAATGATCTGGATTTTCAACATCCTTTTCTTCATTAATTCTCTTATTCAGAGCCAAATGGGAGAACAGTTGGAGAGAGTCTGTGAGGATGTATAATGGATGAGCACTGATTTTAGCCTGAACAATGCTAAGATCATATTTCAAATGACTGGATGAAGGATGGGGAGTCACATGAATCTCTGGGCATTGTGCTGGATCTCTGACAGCTCAGCATTACGCAGGCCCACCCGATAACAAGGTGTTGGAAAAGGTTTTCTTCAACCTTTAGTTCTGCTGCAATTTGTGTGAATGCCCTTTTTCTGAGCTGAGCTGAGCTGAGCCGAGTGGTGAAAAAACACATTGTTCTGTTGAAGGTCGCTGATAGTGACAGGATTTCAAAACTACCAGAGTTTCTCAAAGGCAGACCAGGGTTAAGAGGTAAAGGGCTTCACCACTCATTCCCTGAGTAGATTTTGACCTGAAAACTTTTCTACCTTGTAACCGTCCCAGTGTGTGGCACTTGCTACCTTTTGTAATTTGGCTGAATTTGAAGATCCCTCTGGATTGATTACAGTGGAGTCAGATCGCCTGTGTGCAGGGTGAGGAGACTGGCTCCTAATTAAGGAGTGAAAGCAGCTTGGGACATTCCCCACCGAGCCAACCAGGGTGTGACGACGCACTTTTTTGTGAAGGCTTAAGAGAGGCGGGGAAAGCCATCCAGGAGAGACTCATTCCATTCCGAGTCTGCCCCTGACACGCTGCAGACCTGATCCCCATAGACCCTCAGCCAGAAACTCTGGTCAGTTTCGGCCCCGCTGAGATTTCTTTTGTGCCCCGTTGTTTTCTAGTTGAGGGAAATTGTGTGAAACCAGTTGAGTGACCAGCAATCCCCCTTCAACAAGGCTACCTGCACCGGAGCTGGGCTTATTTGTATTGCTTGCCTTTCAGATAACCCGGCGCCTGCAGCTTTTCTTTGGTTTGTTTATCATAATTGAACCCCTTGAAGCCCGAGCCCCTCTATACACCTTTAATTTTCCCGCTTTATTTCATGGGGGACTTGAGAGGTTATAAAAACATTATTTACTTTTTATTGCTTTCCAAGTATTCTGGATTCTGTATAACTGAGTTTTTTGATTATATTCTTAATGCATGTTGGAGCTGATTTGTAAGCCTTTTACTGCCAGTACCGCCACAACCTCAGTCACCTCAATTAGTCACGAGATCCCAGTGTCTAATCTGTTTTCAAGCTATACAGTCTGAACAATAGCTGGCACTTAATTCGTCTCCCTGGAAATTGAAATGCGTTTGTGAGCCGGCATACAATACATTGACAAAATCCAACAATACGCTAGATATCACCATAGAGACAACACATTAACCCTAACCTCCAGTGTGTGTGCGCGCGTGTGTGTGTGTGTGTGTGTTTCTTTTTTCTTTCCTCTGATTGAAAAATAGATGATTTTAAATGTTGCCAATTGTCAAAAGTCCAGGACAGAAGATGACACACTGACTCTGTTTGATCTCAGAGACACAAGTTTTATAATATTGATAAAGGAGATTGGCTCTCTATCATTGATTTTGAGAGTGGTACGATAAAACAGCATTATCCCTCCCTTATTAACTCTAAGTGCGTCCGGCTTTCTGTTGCTGCAGTTTTTTGTTCATATGAAGTCTAACATGGAGTCACACCAGACATAAGTTAAGTCACTTAAGTCACTAACGAACATGTCTTGGTCTATAAATGACTTTTCAGCAAACGACGAGAACACAGACAGAAACGCCGTGACGTTGCTTTAACAAAGTCATTACCGACATTTAATTTGTGTACACATCTGAGGTCTGTGAGACGTCATACATTAGAAAGTAAATCCAATGTCAGCACAGCACTAGGGGTTAAATGATGAAATACTTTGACTCCACTGTCTCTCGGTGACCTATATTTTCCAGCCAAGGGTATTTTGTCCGCTGCCCCCTCGCAGCAAGACTATCAGGCATGCACAGATTTTCCTGCCCACCCATCACTTTTTCTGAGGCTGTTTTTGTTCCTCGTTGTGAGAAGTGACGGAACTGCATTTTAAATGGACTGTGGGTTGAAAGGCAGGCGTGGCGGTTGGAGGGGTGAGCCTGTCCAGTAAGCGGTGGTATTTGTGCAAGCGAAGGATCAGGGAGTTTGCTCTGCCGCCGGGTGAGGAGAATAACAATGACTCTGGGCATAATCAGTTCTACACAGACATGCCTCGTTGTGTTTTCTAGGTGGGCTGGGCGTTGGAATTATAGGGGAATGGCAACAAAACACACCCACAAGGACAAATACTTAATTGCTAACACAGGAATTCTAAAGGAAAAATCAATAAAATGCCTTTAAAAAAACATGACTTACAGTTTGATTTGACCTGACCCCTAGGTGGACACTGTTGGACTCAATGAGCACAATCATCTGTAATGTTAAAAGCTTCGATTGGCAGCTTGTTTGAACACCATCTCATTTATTACAAAAATAGTTCCTAATAATGTGTTTCTGAAACATTTCATGCAAGAAATAAGCCCTGCTGCTGAGTCTGTCTTCATTTGAACTCACCTAGGCTTCGTTTTTATAGTTTTCTGGAGTTTCCAGAGGCCCTGATTTGCATCAGTAGCCTAGACCTCAAAATTACATTAATGAGGAACAGGCGATGCAATGCTCCATCTCTCAAAACGCTACCAAAATGCAAGGGTGCTTACATAGACAATAATTGGAACAATTTTACATGAAGCCTTATAGATTTTAAGTTGACTTTGAACAAATGTTTCCTCGATCAAAGTGATTGCTGTAACTTCCAGACCCTTTTTTTTTTTTAAAGCTTTAAGGAAACTGGGTTTGGCTGCCCAGCTTCTCCGGTTTGATCCCGGCCAGTGACAAAGATTTGCTATGCTTGTGGTTTTTACTTGAATAAAGTTTTGAATTATTGAGTCACTGATTCCAGCAACATGTTTATGCCAAAAAACAAAACATGAAAGTATTATCAGTGCAATGCTAATTTTGTTCAACCTGTATATTGCATGGTTCAAATTAGTGTATTCTAAGTCTAAATTTGTTGGCTGCAATCACACCTGGCATCGTGACTCCTGTGCAACTGGAGTGATTGCTTGTTATTGGATTTAGTTTCCCCTGCGAGATTTATCATATTGCTTGTGGGAAGAGTGCGACTTGCAGATGAGATCGACGGTGGCTGTTCAGTGCCTCGTCTTCGTTGGTTACTACAGGTATGAGTCGTAAAGACAGATGGGAATCATAGATAATTTATGGATGGATCCATGTCTTTAAATCACTGAGTCTTGTTCACACTTGAATTCATTTGTGGTTATTTACTGATGGATCTCTTTCCAATGATACGGAATAGTTTCATGCAACGATAAATCCACCCGTACCTGTGTTTATGGCAGCTTAAGTATATACATGACTAACATGACAGTATAGTGACCGATGCAGAGAGGAAAAACGGCTAAATCGCAAGCGTATAAAGAAGGCAGCAGTGCTTCTGACAGGTAACACTGAATAGTAAGATACACGTCTCCAGATATGGGGTCAGTAATTTCCCTGGAAAAGTGTAAAAAAGCAGTAAAACATTGTCAGCGTTATAAAGAAAGAAAAAGCTGCTCAGTGTCTCGTCCTATTCACGCTGCCTTCCTGTGATTTTGAAAGGTAACAAAGATGAAGCCTCTTCAAGCTTGAATACCTAATTAAACTGTGATACAGAGCCACTCAGTTTTCATTACTGCCCATTATTTCTGCAGTTACATCTGTATTTCCACGTCTTTTGTAAAGTAAAAGCTAATCAAACGAGGTTGTGATGAGACACCATGCAGAGCTCAGGGAGATATTGTGTAAGGTCTCCTGAATTAAGGGGAAGCAGCAAAAAAAAAAGAAAAAAGAGCCACATTCCAGCTGAACTGAGTCTGAAGTGATGTTTTGTGCCTCGAACTGTTTTTTTATTTAATACTTTCCTCATGCGTTTTGTTCAGCACAGCAAAGCCTTAAAGCCAAAACTGTACCTTGGAATGGAAAACCAAGGGCACTCACTCAACTCCTCGCTTTCCTTTGAATGTAACTTTGAGTGCACCTGTGAAATAAAAGATGCCCCATCTTTTTCTTCCTCTCCATCCTAGACTCTCAGAACAGCTAAAACTTCAGCTTGTTTGTTTTTTTTTTGCACAAACATTGATTTTTAGTTTCCCGATAGAAAAGATTTTAGCTGCCGTAATACGTGACACTGGCCTGTGTAGGTTGAGGTTAAGCAGCTTGGCTGACTGGCGTTGACTGCACAGCCCTGTAAGTGCACAAGCAGCACTTAGAGAAGAAGATGCATGGAGGCCTGGAGCTCCAGTGACTCCCAGCATTAGTCAGCAACTGTGTCAGCAATGTTGTGGGTGTGTGGGTGTGTGTGTGAAAAGATGATTGTCTATTTAAGTTCCTATATCACAGCCCTTTAGGTTTATGGAGCAGTAAAATGGTAATGACCTTATCCTGGAGGCGACTGAAAATGAATCACCTTAATCACTTCTGTCGGAAAGTTTTTTGCAGACATTATGTATTACTCCTCTGCCAAGGGGGTCATGTTTTCACCCACGTCTGTTGGTTGGTTCATCAGCAGGATTACACAAAATCTACTCAACAGATATCCATGAAACTTAATGGAGGATGAAAAAGCATGTTTCTGCAAAACCACATAAGTGAAAACTTTATGTTTCTTTAGGATTTAAGTTACATTATTTATTTCACTCTTACATAATGCCAAAACGTAGATTTTAACTGCAGTCGCCTGTTTTGCAGTCTTGTCACCTGTAGCTCCATCAACATCACCTCCGACTTCTGATATGAAAGTCAGGTCTTAAACATGGAGTGTGAAGGTGATATAACATATAACATACCGCTCTCCACCAGCTCAGGCCTCTTCAAAGTGCTCGACAACCAAACCCAAAATATGCATCAGTCAGGCTGTGTCATTGGCTCTCAGACTGATGCTGAGTTGACGTCTGATACTGAGGCTACAGACACTCCCTGATTGGCTGACTACACGCATATGCAGATTTTAATACACTGCTTAGCATTTCGATTAGTTGAGCCAATACACCCCATGAGAGATCCAAGCCTGTGTGAAATTAGAGCCTGAATAAGATCATTGAGTATCACTTCAAACTTAAAGATCATTGAGATCAGCTGTTTAAGATGATTTTTAGCTCAAAAGGAGATTAATGTTGTGCCATTTGAAGCACGACAAAGCATGTTTTTATTCTCACTTTTGAATGAAACTCTTTTTCCTTTTCAGATCAGAAGACGTAGACCAACACCTGCCACTTTAGTGGCATCCAGTGATCAATCTTCACCCGGTAAGACTTTTGCATCCTTTGTTGCTTTATTCAATTGAATGAGATGCTTTTTTTTCACTCAGGCATGACTCTGAATGGGCCTTAGCCCAACATGTCACGCTGAGAACATAAGAACACTGACCCAAATGCAAGAGCCTGAAAATCAGTTGTGGATTATTCAAAATAAACCAGGAACAGGATAACTGAACAGCAGGATAAGGCAAACACAACAGATGACTTGACAAAGACTAAGTAACTAGGGGATGAGGTGCAGGCGGAGAGAGGTGGAGAAACACAGGGGAGGGGAGCGAGTGGAGGAAACAAGAGAGCAGGGAAGGAGCTGATAGGCTGGGAAGAACACTGGGAACAGGGTTGAGCCAACAATGGTGATGCAGCACAGGTGTTTAGGGAAAGCAGGCTGGGGTGGAGCACAGGAGGGAATCAACAATAGACAGAACATAACACGAAACGAAACATTTTGTTGTGGTGAGGGCAGCTCAGCTCATTGAAACTGCAACCCAAGCAAACCTTAACTTAAACCAAGGCGTTGTAAAAGTTACTTCCTGTCTGTCTTTTCTGAAGCACTTTTCCTTGGAAAACATCATGAAGTCAAGGAAAGATGTGAAGGAAACCAGAAAAGACAACCGTGAACAGACCAACTTTTTAGGACGGTATTATCTACTTTTCTCTTGTAAAAAGGAATTCCAGTGTATCTTCTGTTAAAAGGACATAAGAAAGGGAGCATTGACGCACTTCTCCTTTACATTTAGAGAAACTGACAAGCTGCTTTCACAGCTGCCACTTAGATACTTCCAGGTCATTTCACTCAGTTAGGAACAATTCTCAGCAAAAATAGTCTATGAAACTGCAGCCCAAATGTTATCCTTGTGGTGTTTTTGTCGCCACGTGGGTGATAAACCCTGACACTGATTAATGCAGGTACACAGGCCCACGCACTAACGAGGCACCAGAGCCACAATATGCTTCATGATATTCCAGAGCATTTGTATTTCTTATTCTGATTGCTGTCATGTACAGCAGCGTCTCAACTCTATTATGCACCAAATGAATCTTCCTGCTGCAGCAGAGAGCTGCATAAACAGCCGTGTGTGGTGTGTGTGTGTGTGTAATGTGACCCGGTACAGAATTAAAAGAAGATCAGCTGGGAGTGTTGGGCGGCAAGAGTAATTCTCAAGGTGAGAAAACAGACGGTGGTGTTCTCTGCCTTGAATGAATGAATAAATTAGAGGTGATGCTTCATTGAGGATACCAGCAGAGACAAGACCGACGATGTTGTGTTGTTTAAATCACAGCATTTTATTACAGAGGGTTGAAGTTTTTTCTGTTTTGTTTTATCTTAAGAACAACTGTCCTTCTAATTGGGTCTGATCAAAATCAGTGCCTGTGATCTTTTTGCTGGATGTGTGCGCGGGATTGCACGTGCAAGTGTCTGTGTTTGATTCAGTAATTGGATGCCGAGCATGCAGAGTGTCTGAGTCAACCTTGATCTCTGAAGAAAAAGCGCAACGAGAAACCCTCAACAATCCTCCTGCTCAGTACATCAGAGACAAGACGAGAGAAGAGAGGGAGAAATTTTAGAGGCCATCAAGTGGAGACATAATCTGTGAATTGAAGGAATGTGGCACAAATGATTATATTAAAACCTTAATATATTAGACATACCCTGTTCTTTAACACTCATATTCATTTTATATGAATTTAAACTTATTGGGTTTGTGGTTCTGCCTCCATAAATTAAGTTCCAAGCATGAAAAGAAAGTTCTTTGAACTGAACTCAGATTTGAGAGGTTTGATTTTCAGTTAATGATCCACAGAAGAACAAAGAGGAGAAGGTTGAAGATGCCTTCGGATAAAAGCGTGCCTGGATTATTTTCTGAGAAAAAGTCAGATGGTTCTTAAACGAGTTACAGAACTTTTCTCAAATGTACTGTAATACTTTACAATGGGTTTAAGCGTTGGGTTTAAGCAAACTGTGTTGCCTACTGGTCTTGTTTTTAGCTGTATCAGTTATAATTGGCCTCTTTTATTATGTGGTTCTCTGTTTGTGTACTGCTGATTTTCCCAATTAAATTGTGATCTGAAATGTAATATCCTGGATTATGTTCACAGACAACATTTTTAGCCATTCCAGGCTTCATCAATGCCAATATCAAGCAGTCCATCTGTTGTTCCACCACTTTGCTCCAGGCTGAAATATTATATAATATTATATATTAACTTCAATTTGATGGATTGCTGGCCTTTTTCTTCCAGACATTCATGGTTCCAGACGGTGAATCCTGATGACTCTGGTCATTGACTTTACCGATGGGGCAACCAATTGGTTGACATGTGTGGTTTTTAAAGACATATCTCATCAACTATTTGATGGATTGCCAAAATCTAAAACAAAAGGCAACAAATAAGTCTGGCAACAAAACCAAATTAGGGACCAAAAGCAAAGTACAAATCAGTATAACATAGGCAGCAAACACAGTTAAAACATGACGGGAAGAGGGAACAGACAAACAGAAATGCAGAAATACGGGATAAAAACAGATGAACCAAGGGGAAGCGAGCGGAAAACACAGGCTTAAATACACAGGAAGTGATTAAGAAATGTAACACTGATGAGCAGGAAGAAAGGGTGGGAAAACAGACAAAGACAGGAAGGAGAGTAAAATATAACACATGTGAATAAAAACTCAGGACCATGACGTGTTGACTGCATGTGATGGCTATGGATTAATGACACTTTCACTTTCGCTAACTTGACTGCCACCACACAGGAAACCTCCTGGGGAAATGAAGGCTGACTGCAGATTCTGATCCAGGGGTTGTCTGTTTCCATTTTAATCACAATGCTATCATTGTCACTGTGATATTTAGCTCAAAGAACTGCGCTGCCAAATATGCCCTCACAGTGCCTTAATCACGGCTTAGTCTTGTTTAATCAAGTGGTTTAAAGCAGTAGAGGTTTCTTGTACGACTTCACCCACTTCACACACACAAGTCTCAAAAGGTCAAATCTCCAGCAACACTTGAAGAACTTTATTATTTCACGACTGTCTTTCTTTTTGTGGCCTTCATCGGGATTATCTAAACGCGTTGGTCTCATAATGAAGTCGTTTTCTAAACATTAAATGTCTAGACAAGATACTGAGACCACTTTCCTATTCTTCAGAATTGATTTTATATCCGATCTAATCTAATCTAATCTATTTTCCATCATCACGGGCGGTGACAGAGTTTGGCAAAAGAAGCATCTTAGTCAAGAGCTGTGCGACGTGTTTAATATTGATGGATTTGTATTTAATCTCACACTGGACACCATCTCACTGTGTGTGTCCTCCAAAGTGAGAAATTATGAGACAGACAGCCGTGTCATGGAGAGACTCGAGACAGGAAAAAAGAGAGGTTTAGACGAAGGGTTTGACAGCAGAAGCGAAGACAGACATCGAATCAGACACATTCAGAGACCAATAAAGTTACTGTGTGTGTGTGTGTGTGTGTGTGTGTGTGCACGCATGTGTGTGCGCGTGTGTGTGTGTGTGTGTGTGTGTGTGTGTGTGTGTGTGTGTACGTACGTACGTACGTGTACATGTGTGTGTGTGTGTGTGTGTATGTGCATGCTTGAGCGTGTGTGTGTGTATGTAAGTAGAT
>OMLP01028503.1:0-17834 GCA_900302685.1 Spondyliosoma cantharus
ATACATTTCAGGAACAAGTGAACACATTTCACTTGTTGAGACGGTTGAGTGCTACAAGTACCTGGGAACAGTGGTCGACAAGAACTTGAACCATGATCTTAATACATCTGCAATCTGCAAAAAGGGCCTGCAGAGACTTTATTTTTTGCGTAGACTTAATACTTTTAATGTGGACAAGACACTGATGGCTTTATTTTATAAATCCTTTATTGAGTCTATTTTAACCTTTTGTTTAATTTCTTGGTATGGGAACCTCTCAGTGCAAAACAAAAATCGTATGTCCAGCATTGTTAAAGTAGCCAGCAAAATAATAGGCATGCAGCAGCTTTCTTTGGCAGATATCTATGACAGACAAGTTTTGCGGAGGGCACAGTTGATCCTGGCCAGCTCTGACCACCCGCTCTTGGAGGTATTCGTTCTTCTCCCTTCTGGGCGGAGATACAGGTCCCCCAGGGTAAAAACCAATAGGTTTAAATTTTCCTTTGTTCCAAGTGCAATAAATGCACTCAATTCGCACTAAACCTGATTGCACTGCTCAGCAGCACTTAATTATGGCTACTATTTCAATGGTTTGATACTTTTACTTTTAATTTTTTAATCTTTGGTTGATTGTTTGCTGTAACGGTGATTAATGTCCCATGTTCTCTTTATGTTGTCCTTGTGTTTTCTTACCCACTATTGTAAATCAAATTTCCCCTCGAGGGACAATAAAGACCTGAACCTGAACTGAACTGAACTGGAAAATGCAGTTACTGGATATCAAGGTATAACATAATATAACATGTATCAAAGTCCACTCCAGTCCAGTCCAGTCATTTATGCCGCATAGCAACGCCATTTTGGATGTCCGGGGAAGTTACCATTTATAGTTCCTTGCTGGATAAAGGGCTATGAATGAAGGACTAAATGGTTATATTTCACATCTGGTGATGTGTGTAGGGAGCTTGCTCGTATAGTGATGTTCCACATTGACTAGATCAGATCGTGAAGTTTTATTTTCACAGCTGGTTTATTTTAAGAATAGACAGTAACTCTTCAAGAGTTGGTAATATTCATTATTTCTTCGTTTTAAACTGTGCCCATTAGCACTTTCCATTGCAGTTCACCCATTTTTGGTTGTGACCATTTCTGAGCTCCTGGTAAATAAATAACTTTGTTTCAAGGTTACAAGGTAAATTAATCATATTAACACAAGGGCTTCAAAAAAGAATACTATGTTGTATCGAGCCTCCTAACCTGGAGAATGAAGCTGCTCCATAGTCTGGTGGTAACCAGGTTTATGTCACCTCCCTTTCCCCTTACAAACAGGGTTGATACACTAAGTAAAGTCCAAGTCAAAAATAATGGCAATAAAAAAAGATGAAGAAACATGGCTGATGAAGCTGAGTTGTGTTGCTCGATGCACTAATGTTGAACATTGTTTGGTCTCTGCCGCGGCTCTTGGGTTTCATCAGTGTGGCTCAGTAACTGTGAGCTATTTAAGTCAATTTTGTCCATCAATTCTATTCATTCATTCACCCTGACTTGCAATACCAGACTCCGTTTTAGCAACGTCTCAGCAATTCAGCTGCTTGAGTGCAATATTGTCACCAATGACAGGAATCAAGGCAAGAACTACACCAGTAAAACCTGAGTTGTAATAAAGACAGATTTCACATTTTATTCAGCTAGGTTTTGAGACTTTAAAACCATCTACAGCCTGCCATAACACCTAACATAATACACATATAAGGGAGGGGTGACAAGAGTATGATGGAGGGGTTTCACGCTAAATTGAGTTAGAGGATAAGTGAATCAAGGTTATCCTAAACGATTCCCGCACAAATATTGGGAACAAAATGGAAGAGAGAAGAGGGGAAAAAGAAAGAGAGATATGTGCTGAAGGATTAGCTGTGAGGAGCTTCCCTGTGGCGAGCAGGCCTTCTTTTTCCCAGGAACACCACGGACACTGTAAGGTGATTACTGTGTCGTTTGCCATCGGTCCAGTGGTTAAGCACTATGGACACAAGAGCCTGACTGCCTCCGCTCGGTACAATGGGAATCGGAGTTTTTACATGCCTTTCATTTAGCAGATGTAAGAGGAAAAACGACAGTATTGTATGTGCATGTGTGTGTTGTTGTTGTTGTTGTTGTTGTTAAAAGATGGAGAAATTGGCGATGAGGAGGAGAGAGGTGGTTCATTGTTTTCCCTGAATTTAAGCCAGCTGTGGACAAGAGGTGGAGGTAGACACACACACATACCCACTGAGCCTAAACTGCATAAAGCTGTGTAATGTATGATGCTTTACTGACAAAAAGTTTCCTAATAGGTGCAACTGTAAATCTAGTCTGATGCTCTACGTAATAAATAAATAAATAAATAAGAGTGTAATTGTTGAAGGAAGTAGACCAGGCTCTTTGAAAGAGGTGATCAGATATACTACTGTAACAAGATGTCTATGAAAATAGGTTCAAGTAACCCCGGCTAACATCTAGCAGTTAGATAATTGTACACATATACAAACAGATCACTCTTCTCTACTCACCCAACAGTCTGTTCATGAAACACTGACTGGTCTTGAAGTTCTGTTGCACTGCCCTGAGAGTGCGGTGCTCTAAATAACCGAACAGCAGGCCGCCTGTATTTCAGCAGCACTTACGAACAGTCCAGGCGCTCTGGTGTTCGAAATGACTACCTACTAAAGCACTCTAAATACAGCCAGTAATCCAAGTCACGTTCGTATAAAAACACCATCTCAATTCTTTTTATACTAATACAAAACCTCTTCTGGTTTGCTCCATGCGACCTTAATTCCGAAAAACTTTGTATGGTAGTGAATGCAGAGAGACAAATAATTGTTTTGATCCCGTCTGAAGTGTGCCATGGATTACACATATGATGTTTGTCAATTTAAAAGATCATTTTTCATCTTGAGAAAGTCGCATAAAGTTTTTCTGAAATAATGTAATAATGATAATAATAATAACAATAATAATACGGAGCAAAATTAATTCCTGTGACATTGCAAGCAGCTTTCAGTTAGCGTTGGTGCTAGCCATTTACTGAGAATCAACTAGCTTAGTCGCAGTGAGCGCGTGTGGTACACACCCTGCAACTCTCAACAAAGTACCGAGCTAGCTAGCTAAGAGGACGGGACGTGAACAAAACAGAGCTGCAGGCAGGGAAGCCGTTTCCTCTTTTGGCGGAGGCTAACCAGCCAAGCTAACACATCTCAACAAAAGCCCTCCAAAGCTCTCCAAAGCCTGGTAAGAATTTCAACTTGTTACTTTTACATTATTTATTCATCTCCTTACTGCACTGAAAGTTACTGCTACAATTACTTCTAGCTTTAACCGCCTACTGTTAATGATTGTAGTCCTTCTACCATATTGTCCACTTGCACAATGTAGTTTGACATAAAGTGGCTTTGCGAACTGCAAACATTCACTACCAAACTGTCTCAGTTTTCTCCAGAGGTGAAATAATAATGATAATATTTGACCTATTTTCACCACTTACATAGACTTTTATCATGTTCTGCCTCACTCATTATAACCTAAACAAACACAGTGCTGTAGTAATGAGTCCTACAACCGAGAAATAAGCTAGCATTTTTGCACTTCTGGTTATCTTGCCTCATATTCAGTGTTTTTTTTTTTTTGTTTTTTTTAATGGGTGAACTGCTTGAAATAAGGTCTGCGGTCACAACACAAACTTAAAATTTACATTTAGGGCATTTAGCAGACGCTTTTGTCCAAAGCGACTTAAGTACATTTGTCACAAGAAAGAAACCACGGCATATCACTGCCAATAGAGTTAAAAAGAAACAATAGAAACAATGATCAAGCCCTCATCTGAGCATCGTAGCTGCTATTTATCAAGTATACCTTAAGTGCGTAAGTGCTATGATCAAAGTGCTAACGATAAGAACATACAAGTGCATACACATTTTATTTCTTTAAGATATAGTCATGTTTTGTTCTATGACATAAAATACGTCAATCAATACCCCACACAAGAATTCAAAAGCATTTACTTGTGTTAAAAAAGGCTGTTACTAACAAGTGGCTAAATGAGACTACAGAGGTTGTCAGGGACACTAAACATCATCATGCCTAACGCGGAGACTCATTTAGACACCATTGTGTCTTTACATGCAGACTTTAGTTGCACGTGTCTTTCTGACAGAATATGCAAGCATGCTAATGGTTAGCTGCAGAAGATCAAGATCCCTTTCTCCAGGCTTACTCCACTCTTTGTAATGTATCTGACAATGAAAACGCTGTGTTCACGGTGTCCATGGTGTGAAAGGTACACTCAGTAGTTGTAAGAGGTGCAGAAATAATGGTCTTCTGTCCTGATAAAAAAAAAACTGTGTGTGCATGAAATCATTTGAAACATGGTCGCCCTGCCGATCACACTGATTGCACCATATTTGATTGGTGACTTAAGGAAAAATACATTATTCTAATACTAATGACAACATGATCGTGTTTTGTTTTTTTTTACCCCAAAAATTCAACTTGAAAGGGAACTGTGGATTTCCCAGTTTTAAAAGGATTTCAGTGTGTGTGTTAACTGGGTCACTTCACTGTGCGCTGTGTCCAAGAGGAAAGGAAAAGCCTCCAGTCTCTTTCACCACAGGGCCGTGTCTGGAGCGGGAAGAAAAGACAGAGTAAGCGCTGGGCAGCACGCTAGACTGATGAGGAGGAGACTGTGGGTATACACTGATCTGACAGTCTCGTTTATATGTGAAGATGTGTTGTTATTTATCATTTTCCTTTCATAAATAATAACCGAGATGATGAATTTATTTGCTTCCGTTGCTGTTTTTCTCCAGTCACCGTGTATCTACTGCACCGACTGGATATTATGAAGCGTCACAGACTGCTCGACATAGCACCGCTGGTTAAGGGACTTTATTGGACACTGTTTATTCTGTATTACATTGAATTTAACAGAACATTATACTGATCACTGGAGGTACATTTGAATCTTTTTCCTTTCCTTTCAATCTCCTCTTCTCTCCTTACTGCCTGTCTTACCACCTTTATTTTCTTCACCCACCATTTCACCATTGAGTCCTTCCTTTACTCATTACAGTGATGTGAGATTAATTTAAGTACGCGGACTTCGCACTAAACTAGTCTATCTGTGGGCTTTTTGGCCCCTTCCGAGATGTCCATGCAATCTCCTCTGAAAGGAAAGAGGCTATTAAGCAGCCCTTCAAGAAAGGATGGAGGGAATCAAACCGAGGGCAATTGAACACAGGTAGACAAACAAATTCACACAGTGACACTGGGAAAGAAATTTAGATGTGCGGCTGTGTGTGGGTGTGTAATGGTATTTCTTTAAATCTGCCATTTTAGTTCCCTACCTCCTGTATTCAATATCTAAAGTATGTAGTTACTAGCACGGCAAACATTTTTTCTGTTTCATTAGAGAGTGGGAAAAAAGACAGTGCGCTGTTGAAATAGTTAGTCTGCTGATTGAGTTCAGCACAAAGGAGAAAAAAAAAAATACTCTCTACTGTAGAGGCCAAGCTGTGTTTGATACCAAGAATTTTTCAGATCAGAACATGACAGGTAGGATTACAGTAATACGGTTGCACTTGATACTTGCAGATTCGCCAAGTGCAGACAGGTATAACTGCTAGGAAAACACTGATATAAGTCAACTACAGAGAAGAAAAAAAAAAAAATCTCTTAAACGAGAGTGTTCATTCTGTCATTATGTCATTAGAAGGGACCCATCTGCACCTGGTGTCAACTTGTGATCTTTTCTGATCAGGACAAATTTCAAAATATTGAAAAATGACTAGATCTTTGTTATATATCTTGTGTACATTATCCCAAATGTCTCGAGCAGTGTTCTATAATTTTACTCAACGTAACGGTACATTGGTTGCCTGTCACTAACATCAAAGGGAAACAACGAAGATATGTCGTAGGGTGAGAAAGGAATTTGACAAATGTGACTCAACCGAACAATTGACTCAGCCCAACTACTTCTGGCTGATCTGCTCACATTCTTAAGTAGAATAAAAGTCTAGCATTTACATAACTCAGGCTCTTCCCACTGCCTGTCAAAAAGCTACACGTGAAGTTACATACGTAACTCGGAGCTTTCGTTAGTGAAGTTCGTAGTTATTTTAAGGCATTAACCACAATATTTTCTCTAACTTAACCAAGTAGTTTTCTTACTTAAACCTAACAAAACTGCGTTTTGACAAATGTCCGGTATTTGTGACGTTGGTGTGGCAATGTTGATTCAGGAATGGTGACATGTGTTTTTTCTGGGCGTCACTGGCAATCAGCCTTTAGTCGAATAAGTATGAGGAT
Source organism: Spondyliosoma cantharus (assembly GCA_900302685.1). Classification (NCBI taxonomy): domain Eukaryota; kingdom Metazoa; phylum Chordata; class Actinopteri; order Spariformes; family Sparidae; genus Spondyliosoma; species Spondyliosoma cantharus. The sequence continues at coordinate 6,322 of OMLP01028503.1, forward strand.
GTGTTGTGTGTTTTTGACAAGGTGTGGTTTTCTGACTCTAGCCTTTGATCGTGCAGGACTAAAATTTTACGTAGTTTAACTGAAAGCGGATAATCGATGTTTTTGTATTAAATGACAGAATGAACATGTTTTTTGTAGCCCCGCTGTAAAAACGAAATCGTAATAAAAAATGTTTTCGAAGAGATGATTTAATAAGGTTATAGGTATAACAGATTAGTCTGAAGCAGTTATTGCCCAGTGAATAAGCACATCTAGTCTTGTATCTTTAACCCTTTTTTCTTTGTAGACCACATCTTTAAATGCCCACGTATTTCCCACATGCTTGAAGGCTGTGGAACGGGATTCCCTGAGGAAAGACTCGATGTACAGTGAAATCCCTCTGATTTATTTGGTCAATGTCTGCCTCATCCACTCTCACTGTACAAGGCATAAGGACTACCTGAGGCATGGGAGAGAATTGATCTCCTGTCAGACTGTAACTGGGGCCCTCTCCTCTCAGATCACCACTTCTCTGTTGTGATTTCCTCAACCAAGGAGATCAGCTCACATCGGTGAAGAGTGTAAATGGGTTCAAATACGTTAATTATTAATGAGAAAATTACCCCACCAAAGTCCATGTGGGGTTTTGTGTTTGTCTGGGCAGGTTTGTGTCAGACTCCTTTTCATATGTATTACCTGTCTAAACCAGAATAGATTCAAGCCTTGAAGCTTTTTTACAGACCTGAAAATGTAATAAGAAATTCATATGCGAGGGATGATATTAAAACGATCAGTAAACAAAAGCTGTGATTAACTCTGATCTTCTTTTACTTGTACAATTAGCCTTATCAGTGCTCCATTACCAAATAAAAAGAATACAGTGAACAGCGAGATGAGTAGGCTGTGTATTCACAAAGGTCCATAGATAAACATGAAGCTTCTCGAGAAACAGCGTTTTCTCTGTCCTCTGCTCGCCTTGTCTCTTCTGATGCTTTTATTCTTTTGGTGTTCTCGTTTTGTTGTTTTGTTATGAATAATCTCCTTGGGAGTGAAAATGTGAGCTTTGCGCTGAGATGAATCATCAAGTTAATTTTGTCTTCCCCCGAAAAAACAGCAGTCTCAATGTGGCAGCCTGTCACACACGTATACAGAATGTGTACATACACACAGGTTTTTTTGTCATAGCATCGTGGCCAATTGCAATGCTAGAACATGCTAGAACATATTTCTTAGATAACATGGCTGGATATAACAAAGGCTCATCCATTATGTCAATGTTGCTATAATTGTCAGAAGGAGAAAGTCACATATGTGTTCCAACAGTGTTAGAGTGTTCACTCAATTACTTGTGTTTGGTTTTGAGCTGGCCATGTTTTTTGGGGGTTTTGGCTTAATCTAAATCTCCTCACAGACTTCAGGACATATATACTTTAAACTGAGTCACAAGATCTAGGCTGTGGTATAAGCCTGCCATCGGGCGACCATTTCAGGCTGCATTCTCAATTCTTTCGCTGTCTGCATGGTACTGTTTTCAAAGTCTCTTGCCGCTATGAGAAACAACAAGCTTTGAGCAAGCAACCTACACGTTGACATTTCTAAGTTACACTAGCCTTAACCTGGTCACTGATGGTACGAAGCTGAAACGTGGTAGCAGTTGTTACCTTTTATTTTGGAGGGACTTTTTAATGGCTACATACCAGAACAGTGATGTCACAGAGTACGCTTCTACATCACTGCAGCAAAACATTGGATCACGAAAAGAAGTTGTGATGGTCTCTTCACCATTTTGGGCAAAGAACATTTTGTGTTGCAACATCTTGTTGGAAATTAAAGGGGGCTGAGGTTTCCAAAACCAGGCCAGCTCAGGTCTTGCTTCCTTCCAGGAAGTTTACAGTGCAAAAGAAACCACACAAAGCCACTTCTTGCAGGGGGCAACTCAACTGGTAGCTAAAAGAAGTCTGGTTGTATAGAAGTCACCAGCCCTGTTTACACCAAGATCCAACAATAATGCTGCAACAAAGACTGGTCATCTTGGCAGCTCAGCTTTTTTTTACATAACCATAGTCTTGGTCTACTGTGTGATTTTGGATAGCATGTCATTGTTTCAGAAGCAAAATAGGCGTTTTGTGTAACACAACAGTGTCTCCATCTGGTGTGGCTGCCTGCAAGCCAGCTCAGTATCTGCCTACCTTTCACCGTTTCACAGAATGGCACAAGCTGTGTAAAATGTTAAGTTTATAGTCTCAATAGCTACTTTCAATACAGCATGATGCTCATTTTGTAAATTATGTTCCTATTTAGAGTGAAATAGACAATGAAGCAGGGTATGCTTTTTGGCATGCAAGTGACGAGTCGCTGCCATGGCACCCTGGCAATCAGGATAGAGGCGTAGTAATACCTTGTCCTGGCTATGTGAACATTTAAATACCAGTGAATTTCTTATTAGGTGACGTCTGTTTTCGTTTTAGAGCTTTGATCCCGGAAGTGAAAGTGAACAGAGGGCTGGACAACTGTCCAATATGATACTCGGGATACTGGGCTGCTTCAGTCATGTTTTACATCCAGCTCTTTACAGTCATGCCTTCCTGACATAATCTTCTGTGCTGGAAAAAAATGTTCTGGTATGTTTCATGCACAAATCATGTATTTACATTCTCAGATGACTGACAATTAAGTAACTTTTCTTTGGTTTACACAATATACACAGTACGTGGAATACACTGGCTAGGGTAAGGGGAATAATGATGCATGAAAACGAGTTTGAACATTTTCAAGTTTGAATGGCAGATAAAAAGCTGCTGATAACAAAATAGTCAGGTATTCAGTTTTTCTCCCTAACTTTATCTTGTTTAAAAAAAACTTTTGAAACACTGGATACGAGTGCTCTTAAAGTGCTCTTTCAAGCCCAGTTCTGTAGACATTTTCTAATGAAGAATTTTTTCTCATCTTTCATAAATTACATCAGCATTTGAAAGGTTTTTTTTGTAGCTGTGTCAAGGGGGAATAAATCTGATATATTTGGCCAATGTATGAGAATGTATCATGAAATTATGACATCTTTTTATTGCTTTCTGAGTTGAAACGTGCACGCTGCCTTTCAAAGGTATCCTCAGATGATAGTTTATTGTCTTATCATTGGCAAGATAATCACCTTCGTAACAGCCATCCTTTTCACACAACCCAGATTCCCCATGTTGTAACGGTCTATGATTGCTTAGCTAAGAAATGATTGAACCAATGAGTCTCAGGTCAAGGTACTCTTCACCTGAAACTGACCACACAAACCCTGTTTGTTGGGCTGGCATTCTTTTACCATTCAAGACAAGAGGAGTATTGATCCAGAGGATTCTCTTAAGCGCTGTAGTTTGTCCTCTGAGGGAGCAGCTGAAGGATCGGAATGAAGAAGTAAACAGAAACTTGGTAAATACAACACCTAGGTCAACATGACCAGTCCACCCATTAACCTGAAGCAGGTTTGGCCATTCTGTGAGGTTACACAGTGCCAGTGTGGAAGTGGGCAAACTTGTAACTAGGTAAACACAAAGAGTTTGGTCATTCAGGGTCAGGATAGTTCAAACTGAACTGGCTTTGGTTGGATGATTTTCTTTTTGTTTATCAGACTGCACCAACATTTTTCATCCCTTTGTTCCGTCTCCTAACCTCCCTTTTCCTTTGGTTTTGTAGGAATTGATCAATTCTTGCTTAATAAAAATATTGCTTACAAACTTTATCAATATCAACGTAATGTACACTTTATTTGCACTGGTGTATTTGAGTGGCTGGGGGTTAAACTAAGATCCTAACAGTCTGAGTTTTGGCTTTACCCATGAGCACATGGCGAGCAAAAACTACTTCCCGACTAAATCCAGCAGAGGTCAGAGGTGAGGGTCAGGGGTCAGAGAGGCGTGGCCTCAGTGCCGGAGACGCCCCCAGGTTTACACAAGTGTAAAAAGAGTCCATTCAGTCTGGCTGCATGGGCAGAGTTTCACAAAGGTCCACTGTGTGGGGCCTATACCCCCCCCCCCAACAAACACACTCTCTCACACACACACACCTCCTCCAAGCGCCATGCCTACACAGGACACAGACAATGGGGGGGTTTCTGGTCAGCGGAGCCACAGTCATGTTAACCTGAAATACTTTCCTTCATTAGAACAGAAATTTCACCCAGATTGCCTCTTCAAACACATTTTTGTTTGCAATTTACACAAGAATGGACAACAAATTCCTCCTTTTTTTTTATCATCTTATAACTTAACCTTTATTCATAGAGGGCTTTTCAAATGCGACATGGTGCTTCACTCCGATGAAGGATAAATAGCAACATAAGAAGGACAAAAACATGATGGTAATAATTCAGATGATGCGTGAAATAAATAGTGCATAACTTGATATTGACTGTACAAGGCAAATCATCATGAAACTGCACAAAATGTAAAAGATTATTTTTGTGTTAGTGTGCATGTTTTTTGTTACTGTCAACCTATCCCGTTAAAAAACACCAGAAACTAACAATGCATTAGTCCATCTATCAATACTTCCCGACTTCATACCTGTCTCTAGCTTTTGGCCTCAAGCCTTTTCATTCCTGCTGAAGATGTAAACCAAAGTAAACAGTGCAATATGTTGGGGATGGATTAATACATATTTGGTGCTCGCGTACTTGCAGAAGCAGGAAATTGTATTTGTGATCAACTTAAAGTAAACTACATTACTTGTGCTCGTGAAAATGAAGAAACCTGTCACCCAGTGGCTCAGTGATGGGGTTTTTGAATAGTTATTGGACAATAGAGCTCTACGGCTTCACAGACTTGCTCATGGGATCATATAACATTTAGAAAATATGGAATATTCATAGCTTTATGATTAAAAAACATGTTGTCCTCATTTTGTTTCAAATAATTGAATTATTAACACATATTTGGGGGACTCTTTTTGTCAAGTCTGTATTGTTCCTTCAGCATCCTCAGAACAAATCTGCGACACTCTATTTATTTTCAGTACTACAGTAGGAATCTTGAAATAGACCTAACAGTTTCCATTAGTAAGAAAACAGCTAATTAATGTAGAAAGTTAAGGAGAAATGGTGTGAGTCAATTCAACTTCAATTGTTACAGTTATCTGCAGAAAGAAATTAAATATTTCATTACTAGTAATTGTGCACATTCAAGGTTCCTTTAGTTTTAAATTGAACACCATTGAATATAGAATTTATATTGGCGTTACCAACTGATTACCCTTTTTCATCCACAGAACAAAATACAATAAATCTGTGGGACCACAAATTGAAGCACACACAGCCTGCTGTATAACCAAACCCCTGAATCACACAGGAGCCCCCATTGACTCGCTGAGAGTTAATGGCCCCATTTCTAACCTCAGCTCCAAACCAAAACTTCCTCCAGGCAACCCATCTTTTTCTAACTCTTGGTATTATTTTAAAGTGCAGTGATGATCTGTTTTTTTTATAATTTAGCCCTCATCTTCCTTTCCCTCCGTAAAACGGTGGATTATTGCCAGATTAAGGGAGTGCCTTTTTCTTTATCCCTGGGTAAGCCTGCACAGCACGCAGCTCAAAGGTAATGAAGCACTCTGTGATCCGTGCCCGGATGAATCTAAAAATTCCCAGAGCACCACTGTATTTTAAAGGAAATGAGATTTCCCTGAAAGCCCCCTTCCAACCTATGCTTTCCATTTTGAAACAGCTACAAACTGTGTGACTACCAACAACCTGGTGCAAGAAACCCAGGCCTGTTGCTGTTTTAAATCTAAAATAAATAGGAAGACAGCATTTTTAATCAGCATATTTTGCTAAGGATGCCTGTTTTTGTATTCCATTAAAGTGAAAATTGAAATGCAAACAATTATCTCAGCTGCTTTAACACCTAATCTAGACCAACATTAACAGGTTTGTTTTCCAGAATGGACGAGTGGATTACATTTTGTCCAACTGAATTGAGATTTTACTGATTTTTCAGTCTAGCACTTTAGTCTAGCACCAACATCTTTTGTTGTCAAAATAACCTAAATTTATTTTGGAGGGAAGACTAGAAAGATTGATGATTTTAGTGGGGGGAAGTAGGTCAGTTTGGTTGACCTGTGTCTCAGCGTATCGCAGTCAGCCATAGTGGCTCCCAACCAACAGGTCCTCCTCCTGTTGGCCCACATTTGAATTGGTGTTTCCAAGACGATGGTTTGCATCGAACCTAACCTTTTCAAGCTTCAAAACATTGAAATGTACTAATGTCTCAGAAGGATCAAGACTGTCAAATAATGTTCAAAACCAACATAAAACTAATTTTATGTATTCACACAACTCTGATAATGACAAAAAACAAAATGTTTCAAATGAAAGTGCTCTATGTACAAAGTAATCTCATGGAAGGGCATATAGCATGCCTATCTTTGGCGTATCATGTCACATATGTTAAGCTTTTCAAGTGTTGTCTAAGGCCGTCTGCATTTGATCTGTTTTGCAAGTGCAGAGATGATGTCATGCGAACTTTGTCAGTCATGTTCATAGTCATGTGACCTTTTCTGTCATGTTAACAATGATAAAAACATTGTATAAAAAATATTTTTTGGATAGGTTTAGGCCACAAAAATTGAGATAGTTTAGTGTAGGGTTAGTGTAAACTTGCATTTCTTATGTTACACATTTTAACTGGTTAACTGGTTGAAAGTCCTCCTGTGTATGTTTGTCTCGCTCTTTACACTACATCACCTATACTACAACATATTTTACTCTATGACATCTACACCTAATATTACACATTTAAGGACACATGAAAGGAAAAAAGTGGGCTGTAATGTGTTCAAAATGACTTAAGACATTGGTGTGTTCATTTATATGCCATTTGGTGAAACCAATCTGATGCATAGCTGGACATTTGAGGCCAAAATGAGACTTGGAGAAAAGTGTTAATGAAAAAAAACTCATCTTCCAGCACAACTGCAGTGAAAAGTGTCATTAGCTGGAACAGTAACTTAAGATCTCAGTATGCTTCAAATGAACATCCGATTACATTAGATCAGATAAAATGAGACTAGATTATATTATATTATTGGCCTTTATTTTTTCCTTTTGGAGAAACTTGTCTTTTGCATTCAATAGAACGAAGTTCATGTACCAGCACACACATACAGTACAATCAAGAACTCATGCCTGTAAGAAGCCTGCTGTGATCGCTTCCTTCAAGATGCATCTCGGATCTCTCTCCAAGAATTCTGTATTTTGCATGTCTTTGTAGTCTCGACGTGATAAATCGTACCAATGAACTGTGGCTCTCCGAAGGCATTTGTGGTGTTGCACTCGGTTATACAAGGAAGAAACAGAAGCAGAGCTTAAGAGAGAAGTTCAAACCCTGCCTTACTTCACACATCTAACCCCTTGACCCCCTATCAATGAAAAAGGGGGTTTCAGGCAGTCTGAATTTGAATCTGACATTCACTTACTTGCAGTATACTGGGGCTCTAACAGTCCAGCAGTTGGTACATGATGGATAATTCAAACTAGTTAAGTAATTGAAATAAAGAATGGCATGAAGACCAAAACTAAATGGCTGTGTCTGAATGGATCTTTGTTGTAGCTGTGATGACTTCAAGCTGAACTGAACCTCTGTGCAATGTCATGTCAAAGTCTGTCGCTGGTTGTTTTTAATGTCAGTCAAAAGACCTTTTTAGGTCAGCATAGGTCGCTCTGACATTAGCTGTGTTTCTATGTCATTTTTGATTGTTGTTGAAGTGAACTTTTTTAATGTTGCCATAGAGAAAGAATTAGACTAGTAGTTTCATCAGAAGTTGGCGATACGGGCTACATTACGTATGGCTGTAATAAACAGAAGGGGAAGTAGAGGTTGAGAACCAGAAACTAAGCTAGTCGTTTGCCAGCAACCAATAAACCCTTAAGAAGAAGAGGACGAAATAAAACCAGTCACCCTGGCAATCTACTAGAGAAAAATGGAGAGAGGTCTCATAATGAATTTGGTAAGACACTGACCGCCAAAGGAAACAACAACTTCTTCCCTTGGAGAGGAAACAGCTGAGCAGTCCTGTGTGTGTCCTTCTCACCTTGAGCAAATGAATTATTTTTTCAAGAAGGCCAAAAACAACCTCAAGAGAGTGCAAAAACTTTTATTATACAAAACTTCAAAAATAAATTGATGGGAACTCGGCAATAGACGCTTCTTTTTTTGTGTTAATATTAATGTTAATGTTTCCCCTTCAGCAACCCACCACAAACCCAAAGGGTGCTGTCACCTGCCTCTGATTGATTGAACACGTTGAGTGATCTTTTGCAGACCCCAGCCTCCCCCAGATAGTCCACTCTGACTTGTCCATCGCTTCCACTTTATCAGCTTCGGTCAGTGAGGTGTTGATGTGAGCCTGAGGAACGAGGGTGACTAAACTCATCATCCTGGGTGATGAGGCCCTCCCAGCTTCTTGGTCTAACTGCAGTTGTGTCGCAAATGGTTCTTCTTGCACCACCTGGAATAGATCCTCATATAAGGGTATGTCATTTTACCTGCTGTTTTTTTTTCCCAGTCAGTCAGTGGTGAATTTACTCTATCTGGCCTCACTGATGTATGTGTTTCATCTTATCTAACCTGCAAACTGTAAGATTTATGTGAGAGTGCTGGCACAAAATGTTTTTAGAACAAGGCTGATTCAAAACTCAAAAGGAAAAATGTCAACCTGCTGGTGGCACTATACATAAAGTCAAGGGACCAACAAGATGCTGAGATACTTCACCAAATATATTGAAAACTTTGCCCTGCCGGTGGCATTAGATAAGGGTTTGGGTATCAGCAAAAAACAATATTATCTGGGCAACAGAAATGTCTGCACAAATAAACAACAATCATATGAAGTGATATAGACATTGTGCTCATACTCTCCTCCTCTCCTCTTCTACTGCTTCAGCCATGACTTTTAAATGAACAGACAAAAAAAAATTGAGCACTTAGACGTGGGACAATTTGTATTTGTGACTTTAGGAAACTAAAAGTAAGAGCTTCAAAATAGCACTTAAAGGGTAAAAGCATAGTGAAATTAATCAATTGGTGAAGAATAGAATTTAGTCAGTGATCCCCATTAAGTCTAAAAACATCACTCTGAAAGCTCTATGCTTTTATGCTTTTACTATAAAAGACTCAAAGAGGTTACTTCAGGCCAAACGATAATGAGGTGTACCATCCACTGCACCCCTGGTTATTGGTCAATGTATAAAAGCAAAAGGGAAAAATAAAGCTACACTGAGAAACAATTACGGGCTGTTAATTCACTGGAAAAAACATGCGGCTGAGAGACGTTCACTATATTGATAACTAAGGACGTATCTTTTTTTGTGAAGCAAGGAGAGAACTGCCACTTGTTCATAGTTCAGTTTCTTTTGTTTCCTGTTTTTTCTTCAAATTAGTGTCAGCATCTTCAAACAAAACAAGTCTGCAAAAAGACTTGAGAAAATTCTTCAAATCCCCTGCTTGATTATTTCACCTTTTTTTAAACTTTGTCAAGAAAGGCGACGTTTTAGATTTGCTTTGTGTTTCTTCTTTTATCTTAAACTATGTTAGGTGTTAATACACTGAATTTTACTGTGTTGCAACGACAGTGTTGACTGATGCTTCCACACCATTAAAAGCTCAATCATCTCGAACACAAGCGCTGACCCGTGCCTACATTGTCATAAGTGGTCATATGGTGGGTTGAATGTCTCTTGCATGAGTTAAGAAATGTAGATAAGGTATCTGTTCTGTTATGTCTTGACGTGGATCGTACATGCCAGGTTCACCACTGAAAGATAATGAAGCTCAACTTAAAGATCCCCCCTCAACACAGCTAGATATTAAAGTGTGTGTCTCACATGGCAGAAAAAAAGTAGAACTACCACATTAAAACCCTTCAAGGTGCACTATGTTGTTTAGGAAAGGAAATTCAAACACATAAAGTTAATATTTACAATACTGATACAATACTAATACAAACTCAGAAATAGTGATTTCATATATTTCCATAACTAATAAACAAGCTGTCCTCAGAGAAGAATACGCTTAGGTAGAAAGGTGGCTACTTATAAGATTCCAGCTATAAACAAAGTAAAACAGTATGAAATTGTGTTTATTCAATCATGAAATACAATCAGGGAAGATTTTTCTCCTAAAATTTCTTCCCCAAAACTACATGATGCACCCTTAAAAGGGCACCTATTCCATCAGTAACTTCAGAATATATAAATATGCAAATATTTTTTATTTCCTAAGTTTAACTGCCGGACACAAGATGTCTCCTTCTTCACTGTGAAGACCATTGTCAGTGTGTGTGCACTGGAGGCTTCAAGTTTCCACATCACGCTTGTGCATGCTGAACATTGGACCAGGATTGGCTTCCAAACTATTTATGATGTTACAAATCATGGCAGGCCTGTGTCATAAAATCCGATTTTGACTGAGCACAAAGAAGCTTTTCCATTTTTAACAAAAAAAAAATCTGAAAACAGCCTCAATATGTCAAACTGTTCATGCATCATACTACACTGTGACACTCACAAAACTCAACATAGGAACAGAAAGAAAAAGAGCAATTAAGCAAAGAATAATAAAATACCCTACTGATTTACTAGAACACTTTATATAATCTGTTCTTTACCTAGTTTTTGCATTTATTTAACACGCTATCAGCATGTATCTAAATAATATAGTAGTAGGAGTAGTAGTTTGCATTTCGAATGACAATCTTTATTCAAATAGAATAAAGAAATTAGTAGAACAAAGGCACTTATAAAGCATAACAATACAACAAAAGAAAATAGACGTCACACTCCGCTCAGCTGCTCCAAGTTTGAAAGTGAACGTGAACACTCCCAGCGTCTCGGGGAGCCTGTTGAGATGTGGCGACTTGTTGCATCTTTCTGCTTGTTTTGACTCGCCTCAATCAATGAAACGCAACGCAGCTGTAATGCTTTTAACAGGGGTGTCAGCTCATGGCTGAGAGAGGAACAGTACTGTCCACACCCCTGATACACCTGCACAGACATATCTGTACCTCTAGATACTGCTGTATGTGTATACCCGTGTTGTATTTGTACTTTAATTGTATTTGTAAATGTTTTGTTTTTATTCTACTTTTAGTTTGTTCTTTAAAGCCTCAGGTGTCTTAGTTCAGCATCTTGCTATGAATGGTAAGTGCAGTGCATCTGGTGCTTGTGCGTGATTGTATGTTACAGCACCAATGTTCGGATAAATAAACTAAACAAATCTTTCAGGGTTTTTTTTTGTTATATGGAGTTGATTATTTAAAATATGATAAATAACATTTATATTTATATGTATTTATTTTTAAAAAAAAAAGAAGAAGAAGCACTTTTTGAATGAATCCTATGGAGGAAGGATGAGCAGCTTTTGCTTTCCCTCTGCGTTCACCTGTGCTGCTCTGCTGCCACCTAAACTGAATCGAGAATAGACGATAGATGACATGGGGAGTCTTGTGGAGTATTCGAGTTTCACTTTTCCTACAGGGGCGCCAAAACCATTAAACTC
>OMLP01028503.1:19348-58282 GCA_900302685.1 Spondyliosoma cantharus
CTCTTTAGAAACGCTGTACACCCCCCCTACATTTGTGTCTGTCAGTGTGGCTCATGGTCTGGAATATTGAACGCTGTTTATTCTTGTTGTGGCTGGGTCGCCAAGGCGCGCTATGGCAGACAACTCGTGATCAGATTGATTATGCTGCCTTTTCTTCCCCCTGTGAAGTCGGCCCTAATGTGGTTATTGTCAGCGGTCTACTGTGTCGTCCAGAGAGGAAAACCTCCCCTGGCTTAATGTACTTAATGTAGTGCGTGATGTTTTGCATAATGCATAGCGCTCTGTATAATTTGTCTGGTGCAGCTGGCCAATATTAAAGCTGTCTAGACGCGCGGAGCTCGAGTCCTCATCTTCTTCTTCTTCTTTTTTTTTTTTTTTTTATAAATAGAGAGCTGATAAAGTCTCCGAACAGTAACTTTACATTGTGTCCCGCAGCTTGCCGGAGCGCATCACGCATTGATCGTACACGGGGCCATAAATCCCAGCTATTGGCACACCTGTAATAAAGATAATGTCGGGTTTTAGGCATGACCTCTACTGACTGAGAGGCGGAGGACCTGTGGTTTCATCATTACCCACCCCTCTATATCGATTTTATCAATGTGCCGAGAGAAAAAAAAAAAAAAACCCAAGCCAGTCCAGTGTCCCAAAAGCAGGCAAGAATATTTATTTCCACCTCATGCTCACAGCAAACAATAGCTGCCAGCACCATTTAAACTACTGGTGTTGTGATTAAGGCTTGTGTGATAGTAGGATATTGAAGTGACCTTACATATCTGTGAGGTATTGATGGATATCCTTTTTTAAAGGATAACTGGAGGGCTGGTGATGTTTCCTCCTTTATCTGTGTGTGTGTGTGTGTGTGTGTGTGTATTGTTCTCAGGCAGCAGGGAGGAAGGGAAAAGAAGTGCTCAAAAACTTCTCTTTTCATTCCTTATTTTTCCTTTATTGATATCGAGCTCCTTCAAAATGAAATAGGCGATTCTGTAAATGAAAATTTCCAAGTTTTTGAAACCTAAAATTATTTTTTTCCAAATGGGAAAAGATGAGTGGAATTTGTTTTCAATAAACCTCGACGATTGAATAGACTGAGTGAATAAAAATTGGACGTCAATGAGCTCATCAAGGATGTGGGTCAGTGGAGGCACTTAGCGTGTAGTCTTTCTTTCATTCATTCATTCATTCATTCACTTCAAGAATATGTAGAGGCAAGACTGTTATATTATTTGCAACAATGAAGGGAGCATTTTTTCAGTGTGGATCATAATTATTTGAATAATAATGCCAAAAGGACTCACAGAGACGGTCGTACTTTTAGTGACGAGACTTTTTAATTCAACCCTCTCCATTATTTTAGTGCAGGTCAAAGTGTGGATATGAGGTGGAGCAACATGTTGCCCTGTTAGGTTGGATCATCGAGTTAACAGCCGACACAGAGACAATCATTCATTTTGGATGTTCGACAATAGTGACTAAGAGCAGAGCAGGGTGTTGTGGTGGTGCTGCAGCGTTGTGTGCTTTCGTCTCGTTCCTGCTTTCCTTTCCATCCATTTCTGGCCGCTGCTCTCTGCTCCCGTCTGTGATGGGAATACTGAGTAAGATGCTATTTAATTTCAGAAAGGCTGCTGACGGTCTTTGTGAGGCGAGCAGCAGTGAAAACCCACAATTCACACTTGTTTAGCTGTGCGTACATCCCCATCAGATAGCCAAATGAAGACATCTTTTTAACATAACATATGTTGGACTGATTGGTATGCAGGGTGAGCCTGTTGGACGGCTCACAAATTGTCTCCCCTCAGAAATCTACAGTCAATACTCTCTGCTGAGTTTAAGAACAATGCCTCTGCACAGAGTGTTTACCATCCCTGCAGGATATTTGCAATTTGAAGCCGCACTGACTTCACACTTGGCATTTAGAAAATAAGCAGTGGTATACTTTAGATACATTTATTATGAAATGTGTTACATTATCATTTCAAAATCTAATTAATGAATGGGCATAATATACTTTTTGTGAAACTTGACAATTTGGGATTTAATTTGTATGTAATTCATTAGAAAAGGGCATTCATTTCTAACAATTTAGGAAAAAAAAAATACGATTTGATTTGTCGTACTTGTGACGAGAGTATCCTTTCTGCACATTTCTCCTGTTGTGTCAGATTTGACCAGAATTGATCTTTTTTTTTTCTTTTTTTTCTCACCCTGTCTCCCCATCCAGGTTTCATCTTGTTTACAAAGATAGCTAAAAACACTGCTGAGCGGGGAAGGCAAGCCTCATGAGTCGGCCTCGTGGATTGCATCGACAAAATGGATTTAACTAAAATGGGTATGATCCAGCTCCAGAACCCCAACCACCCCACTGCCCTGCTGCAGAAGGCCAACCAGATGCGTCTGGCCGGGACTCTGTGTGACGTGGTCATCATGGTAGACAGCCAGGAGTTCCACGCTCACCGGACTGTGCTAGCCTGCACAAGCAAAATGTTTGAGATTCTCTTCCACCGCAGCAGCCAGCATTACACCCTGGACTTTCTTTCACCAAAGACTTTTCAGCAGATTTTGGAGTATGCTTACACTGCCACACTCCAGGCCAAGGTGGAGGACTTAGACGACCTTCTGTATGCAGCAGAGATCCTGGAGATTGAATACTTGGAAGAGCAATGCCTCAAGATCCTGGAAACCATCCAGTCCTCAGATGAGAATGATGCAGAGGTCAATGCTAATGACGGGAGCACAGAAGACGATGACGAGCGCAAAGGCCACAATGGAGCCAAGAACTCCAAAAAGCATTCCATGGAGAGTCCCTATCTGTCAGGTACCCATCATGACTCCATCATGCCTGGCATGGTGGACCAGAGTCCCTCAGTCTCCACCTCCTTTGGCGTCTCCACCCTGAGTCCCACCAAAGCTGCTGTGGACAGCCTGATGAGCATCGGTCAGTCCCTGCTCCAGCAGGGCTTTGGGGCTGAACAACTTGTCCACGGCAACTCCCACCACCTGATGACTGAGATCAAGACTGAAATGATGCAAGTGGACATGGGCGGCAATGGCCATGACAGCCCCCTGAACATGGAGTCCAGTGCCTCCAGCAATGGAGAGCGAAGCGGGGAGGACAGGAACCGAGACGGTCCAGGAACACCAACCAGGAGCAGTGTAATCACCAGTGCCCGCGAGCTCCATTACGTCCGCGATGAAGGCATGGGGGACCCTCAAGCTGAAGTCAACCAGATGGGATTGGAAGCAATGGCGGGAATGACAGAGAAACATCTGGCGTCGCTGTACTCCCTACCTATCAATCATAAATCAGATGCTATCATGTCAATGCCAGCATCCATGGCCTCTGCTCTCCCCATGTCCCCAGCCCTGGCTATGTCTATGGACTTCAGTGCCTACGGGGGACTCCTGCCACAGAGCTTCATCCAGAGAGAATTCTTCAGCAAGCTCGGGGAGCTGGCAGCGGGTATGAAACCAGACGGCAGGAACCAGCACGAACGTTGCAATGTTTGCAGTGCAGAACTACCAGATAACGAAGCTGTGGAGCAGCACAGGTAAGCCAGGTTTTCTTTTGAGTAGCTTTTTGCTAATTGTTTTGGCACTGAAATTGTTGGTCCCTTTAAACCTTTCAGCACAATGACTCGCATTTTTAAGGATTTCAGCCAGATAACCTAAGCACTGAAAGTGCCCTAGAAAGTGACAATCTTAAGTTACTTGTCCTCGGAACACCTTACGAATAATACATTCATTATTGCTTTGGGTAATAGGGACTCAATTATAAGGCTTTCCTTGCTGTAAGCCACTTGTTTTTATCTAAGAAATACTACACAGGTCATCTTTTTTAAGGCTCAGTTAATGGAGAACAGAGGACACTGGTTGTTTTTCTTTTCTTCAGGCTCCTTCAGCTAATGACACTCATTTTGTGTGCTAGTGATTATAACCGCTAACCCATTCACACATCTGTAACATATGAGTAAGCGCTGCTGTTTGACAGACACAAACCTTAGTTCTGTGTGACTTGGGCCCAGAGATTCACTCCTTCACTGACTGCCAAGCCTGCCCAGGTGACTGCCGGAGCAGTGCTGTCGTAACATTGTCTAAGACTATTAGTCACGTCTTACAAGATGTGGGCGGCAGCTATCACACACACTTACCAAAGTGGTACCTCCCTCGTCCTGGACCCGACTCACCTCCCCTTTCCAATAACTGCACAAGGGGGGCCCTTATTAGCTTGATAATTGGAGTAGACGGTCAGCTCAGGAAATGAGTGCTGAACCTGGGCTCTGAGATGGGGAGGTAGCTCTCGGACAGGCGAGTGGCAGTAAACAAGCGCAGAGCTATTTCAATCAGTGTAGAGAAATAAAACCATAGGCCAGGAAACTCAACCCAAAATACTGAAACTTGACATTTTCAAAAGTGCATTTGGTGTCACACTATATGTCATTACTGTATGTCTCTGCATCTGTCAAAACTGCATCTGCCCAGTCAGTACAAGTACCTCGAGGAATATAGTTGCATCGCTTCATTGTGGATTTTGCACGGTCGGAGTGTTTTTGTGATTTGTGACTCGAGGCTGTTTTCTTACTTGAAGGCCACCTTCTCACCCTGTAATGTTTGCTTGAATCAATAGGAATGCACAGTGGCTAAAGTTCACTTGAGGATTTGAGCCTCATCACCCATCCCCTCCTGCTCGGGCCAGTATCTTGGTATGCATGGCTAAGAGCTGGACTGATTCAGTCCAAGCTTCCCGGTTTATAAATCTGTGTTAGTGTTGTCTTTAGAAAATACGGAATAATCCAGAATGTCTTTTGCCCCGAAGAGAAGTGCTCTCGTTTGTTATTGTTGAGTGTTTCTATTCAGTTTTATATGGGTGGTGCAGTCAGTTATTCAGTTATAATTTGAGTGGCCTTCACTGAATAAAAAGTGAATTTCTATTTGGACTGACACTATGTGTCTATAAAAAATAAACCCAGCAGCTGAAAAATAATAATTTTGAGCTGAATATTATCGGTTCTCCCTATGCAGCCTTTAACAGCAGCTTTAAAGTACACTATAGCGTCTGTGTAGGATGCATTAATGCAGTATCACCGTGTTAAAGGACAGACTACACTAGTCTCTGTCTTGAGAAAAGTCTGCCGTGTGAAATGGTTGCCTGTGTTTCAAGAGGAATTTCATCAATTCGCTCAAGCTGGGAAATCTTGTATCAAAGGAGATTTCCAAACCGTTTCATGCATTGATCTTCCCGCTTCGCCCCATAGCATACTAATGGGTTAATTTAGACTGGTTGATACACCGACACGACACTGTTTAATATTGTACGCGCTGTCCTGACAGCCTCCTGAAGTGTAGAAATCAAACATTGCATCATCTGCTGTCTGCTTTGCCGTCCGCACATGAAAGGTCTGCTGTGCTACCCTGAGATGCTTGATAATTCAGACGCTTCTCGTGTCCTCACAAATTCCAATGTGGGTCATTTGATAGCATATCAAGTCTGTGCTTTTTTTTTCCTTCTGTGTACACCCTGTCAGGCTGCCTGATTCTTTTGATGTGAATATAAGATGTTTTATTTCAGATGAGCGGAGTCGTGTTCCCTCCGACTAATTACACATCATTTCCTCACAGCCACTGGCTCAGGGTCACCGCTGCCTCTGCAACAAACACATAAAAAAAGTTGGCAGAGTTCACGTGGTGCAGGCAGGTCAAGACAAACATGAGTGTAATACGTTCCAGATGTGGCACAGGTCGCTGGTGTGAGGTGTCTGTGTGTGTGCGTCTATGTTAAAATGAATGCTTCAGAAAGTACCCACTTCCTGTATAAATTAAGTCTCTGTTCCCTTTCATTCCTCTGTGCCCTGGATTATATCATAAAGAACACCCCACCCAGACTCAACACTGTGTACAGCGGCTCCGCAAGTGGTGTGAGAAGAGTGACCTATGGGATAAAGAAATATAGGCTGATAAGACGCATAAGTACAAGATATGCTACTTAAGCTTTAGTGATTTGTTGATTTATCAATTAGTCAATGGAATGAAAGTAAGTTGTTACTATTTTGTTTATAAAGTAATCATATCATTTACTTTTAAAGTAAAAATGCACAAACACAGTCATTTGGATGTTTTTGACATTTTTTTTTTTTTTTTTTTTTTTAGATTAAAATTGTAGCAAATAATTGTGGAAATAATGGGCAGATTAACTGATAGCCAAAACAATCATTAGTTGTAACCTCAGATGCTACTTGAAGTAAGGCTGAGTATGAAATCTGGTCAGATTTTTAAATAAGTACAAATAACTTATTCTTTGATCACACAACTCAAATCAAAATGTTGCTAATTTTATACCACTTTATATGCGTTAAGTCATTTTAAGGCTCCTTATGTTTAGATCATGTAATATTAGTCACCTACATTTCCTTTAAAGTCAGTAATCAAGGACATTTTGTTCCATTATCAGTAATGAATTTCATTTTTCTTTGGCAGTAGAATAGAGACATTTCAAGTGATGTCATGTCCCATCTTGATGTTGCCTTCTAAAGTTTGAAGCCAAATGAAGGGCCGCACTTTATCATAGAGGTTCCGTCCGACTACACCACTTTTCCCCACATCTCTCCTCCAGCAGCTCACCCCACCACCTCCCCACTGACAAGCCTTAGATTTATTTCCTCAAGGAAGCCCATTGTGAGTGTTGTTACTGCTTCGGGGAGACAGGATTACAGCAATATTTTAGTAACCCTTGCACTGAGAAAATAATCAACACAGGAAGGGCCTGAGTGATTATTGGGAAAATAAATGCATGATGCAGGGGGCTAATTCTGCAGTGGCGGGGGGAAAGAAGAAACACCCGGCACTGCTTGGTATTCCAAACACAACATCCAATTCACGGGAACTAGCCTTGGGTTTATCTCTTTCACTTAATCGTCCATTCTCATGCAAATGACTGACCCTCGCTGTAATGTACATCACATAAGTGAAAAAAGAGCCTATTTTAAAGGAGAGCTTTTCCAGCATATAGCCGTTAAACATTACTGATAACCATCAATGCTTTAACTCTGTCTTTTCATAATACAGAGCAGGGTTTTTTTTTTTTGAAGAGGGAATGAATGAGACGAGTCAATGAATTCCTTCCTCTCCTCTGTTTTTGCTCATGTTATTTTTATTATTGATGGAAGTATTGGGGTACGGAGTGGGAGTGGTGGAAATAATCAGTCCTGCATTAACCTCCGCACGCACACACACTCATGTGTTCATTACTTTTTACGCACATTCCCCCCAGCAGCAGCAGCCAGCGCTCACTCTTCCATTTCCTCTCCTTTTGTGGCAAAGGGGTGCGGAGGGCTCTCTAATACCCCGGGCCCCAGGTGTTTAAACAGTGGGCCCAAGGCCCTTATCTGTGCATATCAGAGTGGGACAGATAACCCTTGGCACTCCTCCTCAGTAAACCAAGAGCAGATTGAGTGCAGATAGCGGCCCATAGCGTTTGTTGCAGGTGATAACGATGTATGCACACACACATATACCCTGCGCGTTGAGGTAAGGCCAGTGGAAGGTATACGAGATGTTTCCCTGAGCACTGACACTTGTGTGCTTTGTTCACTATCAACCATTAACCACTGCTGTTTTACTATACATTCCCACCAAGAGCAGCTGAGTAGATGGGTTTAAATGGCTACAGTGATTGGTAGTTGTATAGGTAGATGTAGATGTTGATTCAGAAATCTCGATTTGCACAAGAATTGATTTTTCATCTCTTGGAAACAGCATCAGTTTCTTTGAGGTTCCTCTCTTTACCAAGTGACGCTTAAGTTGAGTGGAGTTTTACTGCAGGTTAGCTTGATTGACAGATGTGTCAACCACTCACAATCGGCTGAGCTGCTTTCCACTTCCCGCTGAGTTATACCCAGACTCCGGCTGGCTCCATTTAACTGCCAAGATGTGTTGGTCAAAATCAAATAATTTCTCTGCCATAAAATCACTGTGTTTTGGTGAGTTACTAATAATAGAAAAAAAAAAAACTCTCATAAATTGAGCTGTGACCTTTTTCGAGTTTTTTCTGTAGGATTCTCGATGTGGTTTGAACACATTGTTAGGGTTTCAGTCGAACAAGCACTGTTGCACCCATCGCCGCTGCTATCATCAAACAGCGCTGACGCCATGACTTTGAAACAATCACCAGAAGCAACACAGGCCATGCGATAGAAACTCTTATGATCTGCTCGCAGTAACTTTCCGAGCGCTATTCTTTCTCAATTTACCCTTGATGTTGTCATATACTGCATTGACCCCTGTCTTGTTAAATGGAAGGCGCAGAGACGGCGAGCACTTTTAAGGCAAATTTGTTCTCTCCATCTGGGTCTGTGTGACTTTATTACAGTGTATGTAAGTGTATGACTGCTCAGACTGCAAATGTGCCAGAAAATCAAAAATCTGGTTGCTGAGAGCTCTCATTTTGATTTCTAGGGTGCACTTGTGGAACACTTCTACACACATCTAATGCAGTATGTGTAGATACGCGCGCGTGTCCACCGCTGTCCACTACTTCCTGCTGTCTGCATGAGGTTGTATTAATGAGTACATCAGGTTTCATCTGCGTAACTTCATCAGGTATTTCTCTGTAAAGGAAAAAAGAACTGTGCACACTGTTTGGAGAAATTATTTAAAAAAAACAATGTGTGTCAGATGTCTACTTCATTTTCATGCTCTCCAAATGTAGTATATCACTTTTTGGTCAGAGATGAAATAACCTGAACTAAAACGAAAGCGGCTTCAAGCTTATGTTCCTAACCTCTAAAACTGTGCAAGCATTTTCCTGCTTCCTGAAAGAAGCCCGGCAACAAAGCATCCATTACATGGCAGTGGATTACCCTCTATTTGAAATCACTCAGTGAGCTAAGTCTCCCCGGCTTGCACTCAGAGGTACAGTACATGTTGGTGTAATAATCCAATAGCACAAAAAGCCTCACTCAACGAAAACACCTCTCCAAGAAATACCTCAACCACAGACAACAGCAGAGGGGCTTATTCAAGTCTGGCTGCCACATCGTCTCTCTTTTTATCCTTGCACAGGTGCTTTTTTGCCCTTATTGGAGGTGCGGTGTTTGTTTATGCCCCTGAGGAACTGGCGCTTTGACCGGGCCCACGGTGATAGCTGCAGCCGAGGCAGCTGCTGGCTGAGGCCCAATTATAGACAGGCTTTAAAAGGCTCTGGTTGAACCGTAAAGATTTACACCGCCATCGCTCTGATCTCAGATCTGGGCTCTGTCCTCACTGTCAGGATAGGGAGATGTATCGATTAAAGACTTAACACAGGGGGCTACATCATGTGGAATGGACTACACACACACCACACACACGCAAACACAAACCTTAGTACAGATCCAAGCATTTTATTGTCTCTCAGTGTCGTCAGGTGGCGAGTCATCATCTTTCGTCTGGTGAAGATGCTTTTTTTAGAAGGGAATTGAGATGCTTTTTTAGAACGGGAGGGCGGAGAGAAAAAGAAAAGAAAAAAAAAGAAGGGCAACATCAAGAGAAAAGGGGGCAGTCTAATATCGAGACAGTGGCTATGGCAATGGAGGGAGCCGCTCAAATCAGCAGGCTGATTAGATCGCCTCCCTCCCCTAGATAAGAGTGGAGGGAGGTGCTTGTGCAATAAAAGTTAGCAGCTTGACTCTGCGACCAGCTGCCTCTGTGTGGCTAACAGCGCTCGGCAGACGTGGCCTTTGCTGATGCGGTCTGGCAGGGGCTGCTATGAAACGAACACACTGAGGCCCCTATCTTTTGTCCCTGTGGGGGCCTTGTGGTCTGGAGGGAGGGATAAGGATAACATACTGTACTGGAAGTTGGCCTTGTGTGTGTCCATGTGAGCATGTGTGTTTTTTTTTGTTTTGTTTTGTTGTGAGGGGGTGGTGGTAGGGGGCTCAAGGGGAGTACTAATTACAGCCAGTTATCAGGTGACATGCAAATGTGTTATCGGCCCTAACTTCCTGATGTGTATCTCTGCTCCCAGAAGCGGCCGTGAGTGTTGGCAGGGGAAGAGGTTGTGCCACTGTTTCTCTGTAAATACACAGTGGGTGAATTTCAGCAGGGAGAATGCTTTAATAGCTTTGTTTTCCGTTGTTTTTTTTTTTTTTTTTTTTTTAACCTTTATCGGACTTAGAAGACCTTCTTCTCTGTGCAGACCTTTTGAAACTGTATTAAGGCGCATGCATCATTGTCAACTTTCCCATTAAAAAAGAATAAGTCAATAGAATTAGAATGATCTGGCCTTAAAGGTGAGTGGGTTTTAGTTCTAGTTCATAGAGCCCTGCCTCTGTTCTCCTGGTCATGAACGCTCAGGGTTCTAATCCCATCGATATCCCATTAGCATCCCCTCTCCGGGTCCCCGCCACATGAAAGAAGATGTGTCGGTTCCCCCTCTCTGATTCTATTGCTCTGGCAGACCGTAGGGAGGATGGCCACAATGAGCAAATGTGCTAGAGCCAAAGGGCCAACCCAAGTGTGCTCACAAATGTCCTGTGTGTGTGTGTGTGTGTGTGTGTGTGTGTGTGTGTGTGTATGTATGTGTGTGTCGATGTGTGTGTTGGTGTGTGTGTGTGTGTGTGTGAAAAAAGCTGCCACCGCCACCTCAGAGGCCCCCTAGCCTCCCTGGGAAGTATCAAACCAGAGCCCTCTGCGGGCTTCCAGTGAGAGAGCTTCTAATTAGCCTCTTTGTTGCCACTTGAATGGTTTGCCAGAGATTGGCAAGGGGCCCCAATGGAGTGATACCAGCACGCTAAGAAGCTGGTCATAAAAATTACCCCCCATTCTCTCCACCATCACCTGTCACAAAGGAGCTCTCAGGTAGGAAACTGAGGCCAGAGTAGCACCGTGTTGGCTCTTAATCTACCTCTTCAGAGCCCAGGGAAGCATGTTAGCTCAACAGGTGACTGCTTGGTTAGCGCTAGCTAGCTGGGAAAGTCTCAGCAGCACGTAACGGAAAAATTATATTAAACAGCCTTTATAACTTATATGTCAGTATACTGCTGTTTAATTGCTAAAAAGACATCAACTTGACATGAAGTAACCAAGTGATAGCAAAGAATCACTGATGTTTTCAAGCAGTCTGGGTTATAAAGGATGCCAACCATTCTTTAAGTGAAAAATGTGAACTCTCACTTCTTATGTCAAATAAAACCTCACATGAATGTTATTATTTGACCATGACACAGATTTTAAGTGATGTGCTTATAAAACGGATTATCAGATTTACTTAGGTACCAAATTGAAGTTAAGACATATTCAGAAGAACTGAGTGGAAGATTTCAGTGGCAGTGCATGTCTTATAAAATGCTACCTAGCAACTAGAATGGCCACCAGCACCTTATTTGTAAAAGCTATTTTATTATTTTTCAATTTGCTATTGACTGTTGTGGTTTAACACGAGAACTGATCATTTTATTTATGATTTTATTTGAACTGATGAAAGGAGCACAGTGTACAGTTCATAGGCCTTACATCAGGGCTTACAAAAGATTTAAGGGAGTATCAGTCAAAATATAAGTTTTAATAAATGGTAAGGAAAATAATAATTTCTCATGTAAAATTGTAACCACACTGTCACCGAACCATGCCACACATCTAACTTGGAAGTGTGCAGTTCGTCACTTCAGATCTAAGTTTGGCTGCCGCATATAAGGATGCAACCACCCACTGTTGCTAGAAAGAGCAGCACCCAAAATGTCTGTTGCTGCTGTATGTTTTAGGATACAGTAACACACACTATAAGCGTTACGGGTTAATAATTTAGAAGACATGACTCCTTCACAGGCTAGTCACCACGCTCTGTTCAGACCATGGGCACAGCGGGTTAGGATACAAAGAAATCCAAATTTTATGACCGAAGATAAACGTCATTGCATGTCACAGAGCAGCCTATCTGCCTGTCAGCCCGTTGCAAGTGCCTTCAGATCTATACTTGTGGCATCTGACATGCTGCTTGGTGAGCGTCGTGGCAGGAGTGCAATGAATGTCAAGGCGACTTGGAGCTTTAGCGCCGGCCGACACGTTTTAAGCTCCGCTGTAATCCAGGAGGGATCAGTTGGGTAAATCATGGCATAAAGCTTAAAACCATAATTGATTTATGTATTTGCTGACCGAAGACGCCCAGAGAGATTACCAGAGGGAGAGAGCTGATGATGGATAGGCTGGCCCCCTCGCACAGGCTGCATGCGAGGTGGGGGTTGATTCAATTGAAGGGAGATTTGTCTGCTTGAAGAGCAAGAATGTCTGAAAACAGAGTGAGTCGGAGAATGAATGCATTAATCCTCAGAGGTGTACAAAATCATGCCAGTGTGTTTCCGTTAAAGGGCTGTTTCACCACTATTGAATTGTGTATGAAATTTAATTCATGCAAAGGCTCCTTCTGAAACAGTAGCTGGTACTTTAATTGTTTCAAAATTGCATTCCAACATACATGGTGTGGTCACTTTATTGGGTACACCTGTACAATATTTGAAGGCGTTTCCTCTTTTTGGCCTCAATTTACCAGTGCCATGGCTCCAGACTAATTTTTCACACTGCTTACACTGGTGCACCCAACCTTTTTCATTAAGGTGCACCAGCACATCATTTAGGTGCACCAAATAATACATTTTAATTAAATGTATTAACACATTTGGTTGATTTAAATCACAGGCAAATTGCGATGATCTCAATTGTTTAAAAAATAAACTGCTAAATTTGAGGTGCACTGATACAACCAGTGAAACTTTTTGGGTGCATGTAAGACCAAAACCATGGCAGCCGTGGCAGGGAACATGTGAGAAGGGAGCAGAATATTAAAAACACAGAGATATACATACATATAACACTACACAAATATGACCTCAATGCTAAAAAATATAATAAACATAAAAGTAAATTTAATGGCAAACCAGTTGTATTGGAATGTATTAGATTGTCCATGTGTAACCAATAGTCCAGGTGTGTAAAATTGTGTATTGTTGTATAATCATTTTTTCACAAAAACTATGCAACACAAAAAACACAAATTTCCCACGATATCCTATAAAACACTGAATTTCTTCTCATGTCAAATAACTGCCACCAAAAAGTCAAGTTTTGCTCCATCAAAAAATCTTGTATCTTGAGTACAGTCTATCATCATACATGATTGAATAACTATAGGTAATACATTTACATGACAGTATCCAGAATATTTTAGATACTAAGAAAAGTCCTCTAGCAATGTTTTACTAGCCACCTAATGTAATTCAAAAAAATCAGCAAAATATGACATTTTATTTATTTATTTATTTGGTAAATATTTATTTGTTATTTCTTTAAGTCTGAATAAAGAATATGAGTTCCTTTTTAATTTTGTTTTAATTTATGGAGCATTTTTTTCTTAGAATGTAAACTTCTCTTTTAGTCATTCCAAAGCCTCCATACTTTCCCATAAACTAGTGATGACATAACCTGTTAACGGCGGACACGGCCCTGATTGAGCCCTGTAATTACAGTGTTTTGTACACTAGTGAAATGATGAAATTTGACGAGATTAAAGTGTTTTACGTAAGGTCAGACTCATTCATCGCGTCGACTGTTGACTGGAAGATGTCACATTATAACATTATCAGTCTAACCCTAATTGACATCATCATTTTCCGGAGTGCCGCTGATGAGGTGCTTGATAGTTAATTGGTCAGATGTTTTTCCCTGCCATAATCAGACCATGAATTTCTCTCGTGACACATTATGAATCCTCTCCTTCTTGTTTACTGCACGGCTGTCAGGCGTCTCCAAGGTCTCTCTTGACCGCTTCCAGATTGTTTTGTGTTTGTCTGTTTGTCCCTGGGCCCCGAAAGGCGAGAGTGGGATAGTAAAAGAAGAAGAAAAAAAAGCCATTCCATTTCCTGGACTGATCACTGAAGCGGGTGGCTCTGACATGTCATGACTCAAACAGCATCATTTCTGCCACTCCTGTCTCGCCGCTGACCTTACAAATGATGCTGTAGGCTCCCGCCATATGCCATTAAGCATGGTGTAAAACAGGATGGGGTTTTATCCCCCCTCATACGTGCGGCGGCAGCAGCACCCAGACACCCTCTGCAGCTCTCGCTCCCCGCTCTCACCTTTCAGCAAAGAAAAGCAGATTACAGCGGCAGTTTTCTCTCTGATGGTTTTGTCCATATACTGTCTTTTTTCTCCTCTTTCCTTCCCGGCTTGTGTTTTATTGCCTCCTGTGAGTGTTGGTCTGAGGCGAGGAGCTGGAGCTTCCCTAACAGGTGTTTGGGTGCTTATCGCCCACGTCTGTGCCCTTATCTCTGGCCCTCAGCTTCCTGCATCCTCTCTCTTGCATGCCTCAGAGTGGGGATATATTTCACTTAGCCTCTGACCCGAAACCTTCCTCTCTATCTCTCTGGGTCTCTCTCCCTCCTTCTCCCTCTCTCTCTCACACACACACAACCTCGTACACTAGCCAATAGACAGGATGAGGCTATGAGGGCATTTCATCATCCTCACCTAACTTGACTTTTTTTTTTTTTTTTTTACAAGAGATCCCAAAAGTGAAGATTCTGTAGGATATTTGAAGCAGGGCTTCAACCCACTATTGTTTTCATTAGCAGTTCCTCTGTTGATTATTTTCCCAATTAATCAATTCATGATTTAGTCTGTAAAATGCTCATCAAAAGCTCATCTTGTACCGCCCAAAGTCACATCCTTAAATGTCTTTAAATTGCCAGTGTGTCTTTTGCGTTTGTCCTTGATTCATGACTTGAATGATTAGCAAATTGTATTCATTATTTTTCTTTGATTGACTAATCAGTCAATCAACTAAACATTTCAGCACTAGATTAAACATATTAAATGTGTCGCCCCAATAACATTGAAATAACAAAAATAATCCTGAATACCGGGCTGGACATTTTGGATATTTGGATTTTGGATTAAGCAAAATACCTCAAAATCGATTTTGCTGCAATATTTTCGTGATGATTTGGTTCTTTTACAAAACTTAGAGCAGCTAAAATTAATTCAATAATCAATTGGTTTTCAACTATTAAATTAATTGGCAACTGTTTTTTAATAGATCACAATTTCTTTTAAGGAAAAAGTCAACAATCTCTGATTTCAGCTTCTTAAATGTGAATATTTAATGTTTTCTTGACACCTCTATGACAGCAAACTAAATATCTTTGGGTTTTGGACAAAACAAGACATTTTCAGGACTTCATCCTGGGCTTTGGGAAACACTGATCAACATTTTTAGAAGAAAAAAAAAACGTATCATTAAATTGATAAAATTAATTTGTCTCACATCAAGATAACAATATGATTTGGATATATCGTTCAGCCCCACTTAAATATAAAGGGTTCATATATGTTTTAGAAAATCCGGTGCCGCAGATCGATCCAGAGAGAATCAAACAGTTGGATGAAAGTGGAAATGTCTTAGTGGCTTCAGCACAGAGTGAGCTTTAATGGTGTTTGGAGCCGTGAGTTTGATCCAGCATTTTGTCAGAGTGATTGGTCTCAGGCTTTAGCCCCACCTTCACCACATTCCCTCTATCCTTCCCTGCTCCCAAGTCTCTCACAGGGACAAAGGCTAAAGTGTCTGAGGGATGGGGTTGTGATGCTGGTTTGGAGGGGGTTGACCCCCTCGGAGGACCTGACAGGGGCCCTTCTTTTTTTTTTTTTTTTTCTAATCCCCATTCTGAGTGGGCACAGAGGGGAGAGAGCCCACAGTCTAACACCCATGAGAGAGTCTATTGTGAGCGATGGGCTCTGTTACAGTAGGATGGATGCAGGGGTCTCAGGCCCAGATAAACGGCGAGGTCAGCCAGGCCCCCGTTATTTACAGTAGGCCCTTTCATTGCCCGAGTGAAACAGGAGCCCGCGGTGGAGGTGGAGGTGGTGGGAGGGCTTCAGGGGACGACCACTGTTTGTGCTCAGCCAGGCCTCCACTATAGGTCAAAGAGCACGGGGGGTGGGGCCACAGGGGTTACAGACCTGACTTTTGTCTGTGTGGTGGGGGGGTTGCTGCTTCATAAGGGAAAAAGAAAAGGTGGAGGGGGGGTGGGCTTTAGAGAGAGGAGGTGGCCGTGATAACTTCCACACACACTTTTCTGTAATGTGACATAACTGAAGAATATGTATTGAATTATAGCGTTAAAGTGCAATTTGACTGCAAACAAGGTAATATAGATTACTTTCTCTACATTTCCTATAAATTAAACTCCACTCCTGTACTAGTGGCCTACACAAAAGTCATGTTTAATCTGAAATCAAGAATAACCACAGACAAATCGCTTGTTTTTTGAGGTCATCCATTTATTTAAGAGCATTATCTCGGAGAGAGAAATCAACTTAAACTAAGCTAGTTTTTCTCTAAAGCACCCTATAGAATTAACTGTAAGTACCTACAGCTCACTCGAGCTGGGTATCAACATAAGTGCCTTGTTGGCATCAGCTAAAGTGCATCCAGAATGCAAAGCCAAAGATAATTTGACTAACTAAAAACGTTATTTTATTCATGCAAAGTATTCATCAGTGATGGAATGTAACTCAGTACATTCACTTAATTACTGTACCGCAGTGGTACTTTCTTTTCTTGAGAGTTTCCATTGCTTCATCTGCTACTTTATCCCATGCTTCTGTACATTTTAGAAGCAAATATTGTGATTATACTCCACTACATTCATAGTATAAAGATACATATAAATATGTGTATAGATTACTTTTACTCATACTTTGATATCAGATACTCAAGTACTATTTATATGGCTTTGTATGACTTTCACTTTTACCAAACATGTTAACCCACTATCTTTACTTGAGTATGACTTTTGGGTACTTTTTACAACACCAGTTCTCGTACGGATGCTCAAGTTGGCATATTTGGCATTTGATAAGAATGCAAATAAAATTGTCCCATAAAAGGTATAAAAGAATTTGGAAAAAATACTGATCGCTTGTTGTTTAATCACCACTCTTGCACGGCCCTACTGCGGAAATAATTTTCTGGAGAAGTCGTTCTTTATGTCTGGCAAAATTGAAACACAAAAGAGGATACCTGCACTCTGTCAAGTCTTGATTTGGGATTCAAAAATGATAAAGCACACAGGTGTTGTAAGGCAATATATGGAATGCGGTGTACATTTTGAGAACCTGCAGCACATTCCAACACAAAGAGCAATGGCACGATTGTAAGAACTGAATAGGTGTTGACGGTTTTGCCAGGGTGTTGCTCAGAAACGTGAAAATTCAACACCATCACAAATGGCTGCATACTCGCTTCAATTGTCCTGGAGTGACTCGCTGACCTACATAAGCGCGGCACATAACTTGACCCGCTATAGAAGCCAAAGAAACATACACACTAAAAGGAGCAATGGGCTGTAACCCAATGCTTCAGATTCACTTAGTTGGGTCGTCTTCGTTCTCACGTGACATTCAATACCAAACCCAAATGATCTCAAAAAAACATCCTTCACCTCTACAGTGAAGCATTCGCCGTCAAGTACATTTATTAAGCTTAATCCTACACGATCCATTACCAACTCAATCCCTGTTTGTTGACTTTCATTAAGAAATGAGAAGTTGCCAAGAGCCAGCATGAGGAGAACCGTCACCATCTGCCAGAAGACTCGAGCGTAATCTTGCCATAATCTCAGAGTCAACCTTCCATATTAGGAGGCGAGGACGGAGGGAAGAGCCAGCAGTACAATAAGGACAGCAGTCTCTTGGGCATTCTTTTGCCGGAACAGATTTTTATTATTTTCACTCGGACAATGACGGGAGGGGTTAAAGGTCAGCAGGCGAGGACTTTACAGATGAAGCGGGGTGCTGTGGGGGTGTGTAAGAGTTTGGTTTGACCCCCCACCTCTCACCCCTATTGTCCTGAGAGAACACAAAGGCTCCTGTCAAACTCTAGTGGTCAGCGCTTTGGCCAAACCCGCCAAGCCGCAACCGCACAGGGTTTGAATCTGGCTGGAGCCGCCACCATTGACCAATCAGGAGACGGAAGGAGAGGTGGCGGTTTGTCATCTCAAACGGCTTCTTTCCAAAATATAAAAGCAGCAAACAATTGACTTCTTTGTCTGACTTTTTGTTCAGAAATGTAGTCCATGGTGGAAGATAACTAAGTACAAACGCTCAGGTTGACTTTTACTTCATTTAATTTTTCAGATATATTCATCTATAGTGACTTGATGCATATATTCAATATAGAAATATGATCATCTTGCAAATATGATGCAATGCTAGTAACAGTATGTGAAACATTTTAGCTGCTTCACTAACTTACACCTACTGAATACTGATGCATCCATAATGGTCTAGTGGTCTAATTAGGGCTGCAACAGTTGATCGCTTGGTTGTCAATTGTTAAAATAATCAGCAACTATTTTGACAACTGAATCAGTTTGAGTATTTTTTAATTAAACTGCAACATTTTCACTTCCTTTTAAGTTTTTATTTAATGTGAATATTTTCTTCCTCCTCTATGACAGTAATGTGAATGTCTTTGGGTTGTGGACAAAACAAGACATTGTCGTCTTGGGCTCTGGGAAACAATGATTGGCGTTTTATATACCAAACTAGTAGTCAGTTGATCAAAAAATCAAAACATTTTTATCAAAAAATGAATCAACACGGAAAATAATCTTTAGTTTGACCCATCAATCCAGTAAAATAAGAATATAACATTGACAGGGGTCAATAAGTAGAATACATTTTCACATCTTCATTAGAAACACCTCACCATGGCCGTTTAAAGGTGGGAGAAAAGTATTTTTAATAGAATAATTTAAGTTTATAATATATAAATAATAAGTTTTGAGTTACAGGATTTTTCTTTTCATTTGCTTGGAATTAAACCATCCTATTCACCAACAGCAACAAACAAATCTTCAGGAAAACTAACAGTATTTACAGGTTTGCTCAAAACCATGACCGACCATGACCTCTCTCTTCACCATGTAATGAAGTTGGAGAGCTGAAGGTTGGATCTCATCAATTATGATTTTTAGTTTCAGAAGGAAAAAAAAAAAGAAAAATCCTGCAAAAAAAAGCACCCACATATCCACATGGTGTATTTCCTACTGTTTAACCTTCCATCCATTCATTCTCTTTGTTATTGCGGATGAAGGAATCTTTAAAGGGTGTTGGTCCATGCCCTATTGAAGCTACATTTTGAACACAGGCTGAGCGCTGCAGCAGACATAAGTCAACAGCTACTGTCCTTATTCGGCGGCCCAAATCCTGCTGACATTTTTCAGCTCGAAAAAAAACAAAAGCATTGCAAGAAGTAAAAACCGCGTTGGATCAGAGAGCACAGCTGCAGTGCGGAAAGGGACTTGTTGGCATTACGTTTTCTTTGCGTATGTCTCGCTTTCTGTCCCCTAAACGCCCTTGACATATTACGGAGGAGATCAAAAGGCCCAGGAGAGAGATGTGGGCTGTATGTGGGCGTCAAGGCACAATGTAGGCGAGAGCAAGGCCTTACAGACAGAATTTTCAGTGTGACGTTTTTTTTTTGGTCTCGGTTTTTCGTCCAGTGTACTTATACGTGGACGTATAGTTCACTGAGCTGGATGTTAGATTTCAATATTTTTTTCTTAACAAAACGGACACATTTTAAGAAGCAGAGGAACAAATTAGATATCACTGGTGACGTGTGTTATAATTTGTCAGAAAATGTCACATTTTCTGGTCCCAGTTTCTCAAATGTGAGGATTTTCTGCTTGTCTTTATTTTATGCATTGTATATGAATTAAATATCTTTTCTTGAAGGGGATGAAAACAAGACATTTCATGATAATAAAATGTGCTCTGGGAACATATTATTTTCATTCTGGGTGTGGTTATATGATGGGCATCTTCTCGCGATTTCTGGGCTAAATGAATAAAAAATATTAATGATTAACAGATAAATCCAGACAGGAAGTGAGCGTAAAGACGGACTTGATGAACTGATTGGCGGTGACCCCTACAGCATATAAAAGATGTTCTTCATAGTGTGGCATTGTCATTTAAAATGTATATATTTGTCTGGTAAAGAAATATTTTCCACTGTGAGTGATTTGAGGATTTTTCTCTCTTCTTTTTTTTACCCCCTCCCCCAAAATTTCATGCATTAAAACAGATTTTGGAACTTTACATTTCTACTTAAATCCACATCAATAATTTTTATAGGTGTGTATTCATAGGTTTGTTTTTTGGGGGTTGATCCCACATGTAAATTTGTGAATAAGAGCTTTTAAAGCGATAATTGAATTGCAAAAATATTTATTGTACGGCGAATGTGTAAAGAAAAGGCTGTCTTTCTGTAACTGTGTTCAGGGAGGTGTCACATTAATGCGTGCATAATAGTACATTAAAGGCTGGTATTATCCAGCCCATTGTCTAGTCTTGGATCGTCAACAAAATCAAAGTTGAACACTGTTTCCTTTTCGGATATTAGGGCAATGGTAGTCGTAATAAACAGTAGGGACTGTACCGGCCGTCCCTTCAGCAGTATGGCGGCCCGGCCTGTACAAGATCTCAGAGGTCAGCGGACAAGGTACAGCTTTCACATGGCCCTGAGGTCCTGACCCCCACCTTTGTTGGTCATATTCACCCCCCTCCTCCCAGCAAGGACCGAAGCCCTTTGAGCCAAGCCCTCAACCCCCCGCAGAGCGCGCCCCTTCAGCACATTAATAGTGGCACTGGAACTAATTGCCCAACCTTAGATGTGCTTGAGACCCAGATTGCCTCAGCTGCCAGTGCACCACAAACCCCCCAACACTCCACCCCAAACAGAAGAAAACCTTCAAAAGAAGAATCGCAAAATTGCTGGTTTCTCTGCCCAGTCCTTTGGTAAAACACAGCTCTCTGTTCAAAGGGCTTCATTTATTTCTTTGTGTTACTGTAAATGTGCATCTATTCAAGCTTGTTTTGGAAACATCGCCCTCCCTTTTCTCGCCGCGCTTTCGATTTTTGTCTCGCCATTCAGCGATGGCATTGGTTTCGCTTTTATTCCTGCAAGAGGACTGACAAGTACTCACTATGTACCTCGCGCCTTGGCGAGACCTTCCCACACATGCCATCCTCCGCCATTTTGTCGCTAACCCCGTCAGGCGCCAAATCACCCCTTTGTATTCGGCACACGTATCGGTAATCCTTCCCATCATTCTAAAATATTTTCTTTCAGGCTTGCACTTTGAACTGTGAATTGCAGTACGGGTGTAAAGTGGTGTCTAGCACCAGACTGTTGCCGTTCACACTGTCACGTCTGCCGTCTCCTCGGCTGCATTCAGCATCACCCGAGTTCAAAGAGAGGCTGAGAAAGAGGGAAGCAGCCTCAGAGGCGTTTTATGATTTTATTGGGCCAGAGGAAGCATTGTTGGGAAGGTGTTGGACCGTTATCTGCACTCTGTCTCTCATAATGTCACTCCAGACTGTGGCCGCGTGCTTGTTTGTGGATGCATGTGTGCATATGTGATGTATTCGCAAAGCGTTTAGCGACACCGCTCCTCTTTTAGCATTGCAATATATGCATTTCTTTATCCTCTAATTTCCGCTTTTAAAGCAGGTAGGGACATTTATTTTTTTTTTCAGGTAAATGTCCAGACCAAAGCTGCTTCTTCCTCAGCATTTCGGGTCAGATAACTCCACACAGACCAAACTCTTGATGTTTGTGTTGATACGCCACAGTCAGATTGCATGGTGCCAGGTGCCAGAAGCATTTTCACAATCTGAGCAAAAATACCGATAAGCATCCTGGCATCCATTCTTTTTCCTTCTCATTTCAGCAAATGGGTTTTCGCTGAATTTCAGTCGCACTGACACGATGGCACCAAAAAAATGTGCCTGCAAATTCAGTGGTGGGAGTAGCATTCAGAGTGTTATAAGAAAAAATAGTTGATGTCAAAAGTAAAAGTACTCGTCTTGCATAAAAATGTTCCCTGTCAGTGTTGTTACTGCTGCATCAACATTGCATTCTACTGCCGTGGACATTTAAGGTTGAGCTCATTTTACCCACTTTATATACTGAGGGGTGGCTTAATCTACAGCAATGCATCAAATCCTATAAGATCATTCGCTTTTTTCCTGTGAGAACCTCGTTTCAACTTTTTATGAACTCAGAAAAAGTAGCCCCGTTTTCATCTTTTCCAGCTAATCCAAGAAGGGTTTTAAATAGTTTATTGGGCTTAGGAAGAGGGAGAATTTTCTCAACACATAGGAACACTTCATCCTTCAGTTTATCACACATTCACTTTAAAAATCAGCAAATGTCCAGATGCCATGTCAAAAGTGTAGTAGGCAACTAGGAGCTTAAACTTTCAGACAAACGTAGTCGAGTAGAGGTATAAAGTAGCATAAAATAGAAATACTCAATGAAAATAAAGGTGCCCCCACATTTGTACAGTACTTTTATTTTATTCCACTGGATAAAACATTTATTGCTGTTAGCTGTGTTTATCCTGCTCTTAAGTTGGATTCAGATTCTCACCATCCTCTCTTTGTTCTTCTCCACAAACAAAATGTTATGTACTTGATGCTTGTCAAGGATGCCAGCCTCTAAAGTTATAAATCCTTTCCTGAGACGTTAATATCACACCTCTCCGTATCAAATTGACCTTATCTGTACTAATAAAAGAAGTTATCTGAGCACCCAGATGACTGGTGCAGCAGTGACAGCACGGTTCTTCAGCTGGCGTGTGTGTTTTAGCCTGAACTTCACTGCGGAGCCATCTAAAACTGGTATACAATGGGTCGCATAACACAGATTGATAGATTTATAAAGTACTGCATCAAAGAGAAGCAAAATAATTCCCTAGATGTCGGTCCTTTCATTTGGTATTTTAATCTCAAACATGAACTTCCCCTGGTTCTGTGCAGAAGAGTTGTGGTCTTCTTTTTAATGTCAGTCGAACCGCACACACAAAAAAAAAACCCTCATTACACACGCAGTCCGTATAAAAACCCGTTAGCAGCCATGGAAAAGACTGGTAATGTTTTTATTGGGGGAGGGGGGATCTTGTCCAAAAATACCTAGTTTACTGTCTTTTTAATTAATTCAATGAGCTCTTAAAGATGCCCGTTAAAATTCACAGGAATAGAAGAGAACACGTTTACAGTATGTTGCACATACTGCCTCGCTTTGTTTTCAGTCATCCGTTTGCACTTGGAAGAGTTTGTTCTGTTTGCATTCTCATCTTGACCTTCCTCTTTGCCGCACTATGTTTTTATATGCAATCGCACATCCGTACAAGGAACATCAAGGTTTCACAACAATAGAAGTCGCCCACCTGTATTTCATCAGTTAAAGAGGGAGAATGTTTCATTGCTGTTTTAGCCGGCTCGGTCTGTCAGGGCCTGGGTGCAAATGAATCATATATTTTCACACATTCTTACTCCATATTCAGATGTTAAACACAGGCTTTGGTGTGCATTTTTGGACAAATGAATAGATTGTAATGTATACGTTTTTATGTTGTTGTTTTTTTTAAGAGGTTTTGAGTGGGAGGTGGAGACTTTTAAGCTGTAAAGCAAGGGTGCTTTCATGATGATTTGTCAATTTAAGGATGGTGCCCCTTTTAAAAAAGTAGATATTCACCTAAAAATGCTGAGATATTTCTTGCAATTTTCCATTTGTGAAAAAAATATTAGTTTCATTGGTTGGTTTTATTAGTTATTTAAACTTAAGTTGATACATTAAGGATACTCTTTACAAAAGACGATATAAAAGGAAATTCATTCAGAACTTTTACATTCTTTTTGGTGGCTAGTCAAAAAAAAAAAAAAAGAATCGGTGTTGTGGGCCTGTGTCGTGATTTCTAAGATCCTGGCTACGGCTTTGACTGTATTTCTGCCTCTGCCAACAGCTCCTGTAATATTGTAACAACAACTGAAATTGGCTGAAGGATGTGTTTTACCCACACAAGCTGAAGAAGTGTTACACATTTAGCACCTACAAGAGCAGCACTTTGCACCTACAGTGCAAATGATACACAAAGGAGCAATGGCTCCAGATTACTGGACGGCAGAGGCAGACATAATGTCAGATTAGGTGTGATTCAGTTTTAAGGCCGTGGTGTGAAAAAAAGAAAAAAAAAAAAAAAGACAGTTTCTTTTGAAGAGATACCAGGTGCTCCTTTTCAAAATTCTGAAGTTGTGTTCCTTTTTTTAAAAGGAGATGTTTCTTTATCCTGACTGAGTCAAGGTGACCGTCCACGTATCTTTATACTGAATGCAGATAGGTGAAAATGCATCAATGAGTTTTTTTTGACTCATTGAACATGGATGAATTCCTCAGACTCTGTTTCTCCCTCACACCTATTCAGTGGTTGAGTGTCTGTCATTTCAGGTATTTCAGACATTTTGTGTAGCAACTGCCATTCTTGACTCATGTGAATTCAGTTTTAAGATTGAGGGCCCGAACACATGATGAGCGCAGGGAGCGGAAGGGGGGAGTTCGGCCATGTTGCGGCACCCTCGGTCTCGCTCCATCTTTCTCCCCGAAACACTCAAAAACCTCTTTGCTTTTCTAGGACAGCATGTGCCCACTGAGACTCATCAGCTCTACCGGCTCTCTTCAAAAATATGGCATCTCATATTTCAGTCGGCACGTCTGCACACTGCCAAATAATCCATCACAGGACAAATTTCTCCTTTGCTCCTTTAAATATACTCCTCTACAGTGGGAGCAGTGTGTCTGCCGGTCGGTCAGATAATCCTCCATGGAAATGCAGCCGCTGACAGATGTGTGCATGGCTATCAAGAATTACAGCCACGATAAGAGAGAATGAACTTTATCCTCTTGTACCAACAATGCAGTGATGGAGCAAGGCACTGTTATTATATGGTAAACATCCTGGACATGATGTGCCAGCTGTAATCCTGTGACCACGCGCTTCAAATCTCTATTCGCTGCTGAGGTGGACACATTTTGTTCTTGCCGGGGCCGTAATAACGCTTATACGTTGCAAAGTGAATGATCCCTTATCTCAGGTTCACCTGTTAATCAGTCTTTGGTGATGATGACTCTTCTTCCAAAACTGGCAGATGGTCTCAGCAGGTTTATCATCATGAATCAGCTCCGGGTTGAGTTTTTTTTTTTTTCTCCACAGTCTTGCACTGACAGCCTACTTTTTCTTGTTGATTCTCTAGTGCTCCCTTTTTAAAGGTGCGATTCGCAAGAAATAGAAACAAAAATTAACTCGTATTCAACAGAAATAACAGTATGAATACAATAAATAATGCATTTTTACTTCATGATGTCTAGATATTATGCTGAAGACATATCTACTGACGTTTGCATACTAACCAACTAACCCGGCCCATCCTGGTCCAAAGCTCCTGTGCTAGTGGTGTCAACACCAACACTCCCCAAAACAAATGGCAGCCGCAGTTAGCAGCAATTAACAGTTACTCTGGTGATATGTTGCCCCTCGTTTGTTTTGAGAATGGATTCAATGGGTCGCCAGTTCTTACATATTGCACCTTTGTTAAAATCCCTTGCTTACTGGTCTTGAGTATGAACTGGAGATGATACTGGGCCTCTTTTCAGCGCCTGACTCGACCTAACTCGTGGTTAATCTAAAAATGGAGCAACAAGGAACATGGATGGAGCTAAGGCGGGCTAAATAAAGCCTAGTTATTGACAGCTGGCACGACAGTAGCCACTCCCTCAATTATGAATAACTTTTAAGGCTTATTATAATATTTTGTTTTGCAATTGCCCCAGACACAAAAACAATGATAAAAAGTATAATAGATTTAAACTAACAAACTAATATTTTTTAGATTATTATTATTAATCATGTAGAGGCATGTAGGAAATGGCAATGCTGCTCAGAATTTGTGTAGGTGATTTTTGTCAAGTAATATTTAATTTAAAGTCATAAGAAGTTTAGTTAATGACGGTTAATAATGGTTGCTTTCCTGGTTGAGGATGGAGATTGCTGCATCCATGACTAAGAATTTCATCAGCCGATGCTTCAGTTTTTTTTTTGTTTTGTTTTTTTTACAGTGCAAGAATAACATTTTGGATGAAACCACCAATATGACCTTCTTCATGCCAGAAATGGCAAATATTATAAGATCTTTATTTTGGAAATAAGATATAAGGACTCAACAGCTTGAGTTGAAAGAGTCGATGAGACGGTGTCACATGGAGAGAGGCAAAGTGAAAAGTGTGAAAATGTGAAAAGTTTGAAGGCTAAATGCTTTCTCGCATAAAGAAATTGATTTTAAAAGTCTTGGAGGCCAATATGATCAGCTCATTAACACATTTTAAATTTACAAGCAGTCATTTGCGGCTTGTGACAGACATCAAGTGACTACTTGGTGTTCTCGGTTGCATGACAAGGTTGACGCGATGAATTAACTTCTTAACTTTGTCATGTTATGCAGCTGGAAACAGTCGCCGGTAGTGACTGTATGGGTTTCGTCACCCTCCCTTTGTTTTCGTCTCTGTTAAGATGTGATTAACAGTTTGAATTCATGTCTCTTTCCATAAGGAGTGTTTCGTAATGGTCCTAAAAAAACAGAAGGTTCTGAAATTGCCTTGAATGCGATGCACTGAACTCATCAAGAGCAGGGTTACTTGGAGGACTGAGAGGAGGGTAACATCGAGCTCTCCACTCATGCCTTCAGAAAAGAAAAGCCTCCTTCATCTGTTATTATACAAATGAAAATGTTAGAAGCGGTTTTAAATGTTGTGAATAGGGCTCTCGAGTGTTTGAGCTTATGACCTTGTAGGAAGTTATTCTAGCTGTAGGGAAGTGCACTTTGCTATAAAAGATCACACTGAAAATACAGTTGAATATGCTCTCGCAATACTATTTTTCACCCACACCGCTTTTTCACAACAAAGTGAACGATTTTTCAAACAGAAAGTTCTCGTGCTCGGTTTCTTGCGTTCTGTGGGCATATACGTGCATGTATATCAAATTTTTTTTGAGAGTCCATTTGTTCATCTGTCCATCACTCTGACATAAATAATAAGTGTTGCGTGTTAGTGATATTTACTGTCATGTTAAGTATCCATAGAGACTGTCTTGGTTGCCGATTTTGGGAGATATCTGCTTTGTAAGTCACTGTGTGCTCTTAAATGTAATAGACCTATATGGGAGTCTGCATGTGGTGCTCAAAGTGCCCCAAAATTACATTCAGAAAACTCAACAGCAGTGTTTCTATCAGAAATCTTGTCCAATTCGCGCAAGATAATCCACAGACTCAGTTTAATGTAGGACCTATTTTCCTAAAACGAACTTCCGTGACCTATTGAATCGCTGCGCAGAACAAAACAGGCATGTGCTCATGGATGAGAAGCTTGTTTTCATGCCGGTGCAGGGATGTAAATGTTAATGGCTTGGTTAGTGGATGTACTTCAGGCGAAAAGCAATAGTTCCATGAAACTTCTCACAACATTTAATTGTCTCGGGTAATCCGGTGCTTTGGCGCTTTGAGCACCTCAAGCAGAGAACCATTCATGGACACGGTTCCATTGAAATAATCTCTAAGGATGGTATCTCAAAAAACTCCAAACTCCAAAAGACAGGATAGGTACAAAGAACTACATATAAGAAAAAGATAGGTACCTATGATTTTGAGGTCAGCTGTCCCTTTTGTGTGTGATATGGCATTGAAAGTAACTGCGTTCAATGACAGCAGCAATCACTTGTTCTCCTTTCATACCAGACAAAAGGCCAGAAACACAGTATTATTATTTTTCGCACAGCTTTTCTGACCTTGTTGCTTTTTCTCAGGTGCTCTCTGCTTGTATTTGTATTTTTTTTAAGGCAGGGTGGCAGTGCAGCGGATCATGTATAGTATAGTACATCGGCTGTAATCCAAATAATCTACTTAAATTTCAATTTATCAGAATGTTTTTAAGAAATACACTTGATTACTTTGCTTTCCATTGTTTCAGAGACATGCCAAAAACATATCTTGGCCCAGCATCATGTACAGATGTTTACGAACTCATGTAATTATTTCATTTGCAACTCTGCTCACTTGCATCATCAATATTACTACATGTCCGGCTTCATCAAAAAAAAAAAAAATGCCAAAGTCGGAAGGTCTTGTGCTAGGTTTAGTAAATCTGTTCCTTGTGTCTGTGTATACAGTTCAGCACCTGTTGCTGTCCTGTGTTTCTGGCCATCTCAGCCATGATCTAAATCACCATTCAATCATCTTTAATTGTTGGGTGTAAAATTTCCAATATTGTTTCTCTGTATGATGCGTGTAATCAAAGCAAAACATTTTTCAATGCCGTAGTTTGAGGAATTTTTATGCATTGTTTAACCTTCTTTTTGTTAAAAAAAAAAAAAGACTGTGAGGATGTACGGTGCATCAGGGTGACTCTTGATACTACACCCAGCCCTACTTTGATGTGGTCAAAACAAGAAGGCAAACGTAAAATGCATCATTTCCTGTGCAGCAGAAACCATTCTGACAAAGAGCTGCCAAACACAAATGCTGAACCTCTGCCGCCACATTTCCATCCACTTGTGCATAACATCAAATAGCAGCGCGGAGTGGCAAAAACAAAAATCACAAAAGTGACAGTTATTTAAAGGTAAAGGTCATCCAATTACTGTAAGGTAGTTTTATGCACAGACAGACAGACAGTATCTGGATATAGTTTTCACAATAAGGGAAAGCAAACGGTGACAACCAGCTGCCACCAGGCTGTTTGGCTTCATGCTTTAGGAGCCAATAAAACCAGCATTTTTAGCTTCTTTGATGAAAACCACTGGATCTTTTTTAAGCTAAGATAATGTTTCTCCACTATTTTGAATCATTATCAACCAGTCGGTGAGTAACGAAAGTGGTGCATGGCTGTTTATTCTCCTGCCACTTACACTGCCTAATTTGTCGTCGAGTGTATTACGCCCAAAAAAAAATAAAAAATGGAACTAATGAAATCAGCTCTTCATAGCTCGTGATCGCTATTTGAGACAAGCAAGCCACTGATTTCAGCAAAAACAAACACGAGAGCAGAATAGCAGCTCAGGAGAGCAAACAGGGCCTCAGTGAGTCATGTGTACGGCTGAGAACATCCCTTTTCCAGCCCCCGCCTGCGGTTTTGGAGATCATTTGGCCGCGCCGCCGTGTCACTGTCACCGTCTAATCTCATTGGTAAGCCCCAGGCATGCCACAGTGTCCTGGGTGCCCACATCTGAGCAAACACCCTCACAGAGAAAGACACCAACCTTTCAGTGAGGTGACAGAGGAATGATGAGCGAGGGAGGGAAGCGTTAGCAAGGGGAAACATACAGTGCAGTCCCCAGCACCTGTCTTGATATTCATCTCAGCAGTGTAGGAACAGAATCCTCTGTCCGCCTACAAGTGATACCTGTGAGTGGCTTTAGGCAAGAGCTGCACTGTAAGGCAACATGGAGACAGGAATTCATATAGGAGTCTTCTTCATGTTTTATAGCACTTGAACGTTGCGATACAAGCAGAGTCGAATGATGTGATAAAAATAATTCTAAAAGTAATAAAAAAATGGAATGCACAGTATGTAATTTCTGCCACTCGGGGACTCTTAATCTTTCAGCTTTTTATTAAAATTTTTAAAGAATCGTTGAGGGCATGCCCTCATTTTCAATGACGTTGAGAGTACACTTGAGACAGGATAAATACACATACACATGATTAACGAGAAAACAAACCAACAACAACAACTGAGAACAGTTAAAAATAGTCAAATTTAAAAACAGAGTTTGTCATCATGGTTTTGAATTAAACTATGGGTGCAATTATGGGTACTAAAAGCAGTTTGCCAAAATTTAGCGTTCGCATGCAGGAGCTTGAGCATCAGCCAATTATTGTATGGGCCGAATAATAACTGTACGACCAGTTTGATGAGGGAGTGACGTATGGTGGCATTATGCCATTAATGGATTTATAAATCCATAGAAACTGATGCATGTAACGTCTCACTCTCAAAACAGCGACGACAAATGGTGCAGTTTGATGATGTCATAAAGTAGTGTCGGATCATGGGAGCTGTAGATATAAACGGTAATGCATTTCAGTTAAATTAATGTTTCCCCTGAAGTTTGGCAACAGACAGCCAGATAATTCATACTGTTCCTTTGAATACAATCATGGATTTATCTGTGTTTGAACATTTTTGGAACGTGGGATTATGTAAGCAGTAAACAAAATATATAACAACAGTTTTAGTTGTTTTTTTTTAGATATTTTTAATGTTGAAT
Organism: Spondyliosoma cantharus; assembly: GCA_900302685.1. Lineage (NCBI taxonomy): Eukaryota > Metazoa > Chordata > Actinopteri > Spariformes > Sparidae > Spondyliosoma > Spondyliosoma cantharus. Next base: position 49,540 of record OMLP01028503.1, read on the forward strand.
GTGAAAACAAACAGTAAAATGCATACATTCACTCTGCTCCAAGCCAGCAGAGGGGTCCTATATTGTATGAAAGCGATCAGCCTGTCTTAATTTGTAACATTTCCACAAATTGTTCCAATTTTGCAGAGCATAATATTTAAAAGCCAATTCACTAATCTCAGTATTAACCTGAAGATTTCAAAGAGCCAGATAGCCTTGGAACGTAGTGCACTGCAAATTTGATCTGTACTTAAAAAGACATTTGAGATACTCAGGTACTTTACAGAGAAGTGTTTAAAAAAAAAAAAAAAAAAAAAGAAAAAGAAAAAAAGAACTGTTTTAACCGGCTCAGGTAGGCCAGGTTTTTTTTTTCTTTTGCACCTGATTCTGAATGAACCAATTAAGGTGGTCAGACATGTTCTCTTAGTCCGCGTCCCCTCACCATCCTCAACAAAGCTAATTAAAAATGGCGTGTTTTGTCTGACGCAGCCAGTGCCAGTCACAGTGCTGACTTTGTTTGGAGGGCCTGGATGTTGCCAACAGGAATGAGTCCAGCAGAGAGACTATTGAAAAGGAAGGCTCATTTCCACGCTTCAAAATAACACCAGGGAACAATCAAGGTCGTGTTTATTAAAACACATCAGAGAGGTGGACTCCCCGCCAGAAGCCCTGCTCAGTCAAACGCGACGCCCGCTCAGTGATCACAGAGAGAAAAATGCATCCGGCGTCATTTTAATAAAATGATAAGGTGGCTGGATCCACATGGCCACGCTGGGACGTTTGTTTTTACAGCCTTTTAGGGGACTGTGCAGGATTAATCCGCCTTTGTAATCAATTCCATTTTGTATCGCTTTCAATAATAGAACAGACTGGACCGGGAACACCACAGAAGAGACATTTGACAAAGAGGTTTGAGCGTGTGTGTGTGCGTGCACGTGTGTGCAAGCGTGTGTGTAAGCAGCTACTTCCTGCAACAACAACACAGGCGTGCAGTATTTGAACTTATTCAGCATCTGGTGAAATGAGCGCAGACCTCAGAATGAGGAAGTGATAGTGACATGGAGGAAGAAGAGCTGTTTCCAGCTCTGTTTGATAGGCTCTTTGGAATCACTCACATGAGCCGGTTATTCTTAGCACAAGCGCTTTGTACATCATCGAGTTTACTAGAGTACACTGGGTAGCTTTTAAAGGAACTGGGAGGGAAACCATAGAGCCCAGAGTTTGTTTTCATCATTTGGTTAAAGTTTTTATTAAGTCGCAAAACACTAGTTGATGCCAGAAAAGTTCAAGCTGAGATTAAATGATGCTGATTCATTCTGGTCCCCCCCCCCTTTTTCCAGAACTTGTGATCATATCTCAGAAATAACTAGCACAATAACTGGAGTTTGAGTTTTAAAGAAAACAAAGGTGAATAGAAATATGAGGAGCTCACACTGTCTGCTTGAAGCTTTCTCAACTTTGACCCACCGTGTAGTACCCAAGTGTGTTCAAGAATTATAAGCAATAAGCAATTGGTGTGCTCACTTATGTGTTTTTAAGTGTTTTACAAGTGTTTCAGAAAACATTTGTCTGCATAACTTTGGACCCATCGCCTTTCTGCTACAGCGCTCATCTGTATGAAAAAAAAAAAAAAAAAAGCTTTGACCACAACACAAAAGGAAGGCTGCAGTTTCATCCTGCGTCAAGGTCTAGTGTTGAAGAAAACTCTCATAAATTGAATAGTAACCGGGTGATTAGAAACAACGTTCGCATTAATTAATCTGTCATTCCTGGGGAACTTTATTTAATGAAACATTATTTGATTTGAGAAGTGGATCAAATCGAGCCAATGTATTAGTGCAGTTACGCTTCATCAGCTCTGTTTTGTTTTTTTGTTTTTTTTTAAGGGAGTTTCCTCCCCCCGTAGGGACCTGTTACATGTAGACAGTAGCTACAGCTATGAAATCCAGGCAAGAAAGAAAACACACAGGGGAGGCTCCTGGAAAAACCTCACTGACCTGTTTCCCTGAACTGTATATGGCCAGCAGGGCAAATAAGTAAATAAATTACAATATCCCTCAGTCCACTGAACAAACTTTAGTGAGATGGTCCTGCCTGTGGCATTGTAGGGGAGGCTTCTTTAAAACAGGAACCTGTGAAGTTAAAAGAAACTCTTCATTGGAAGCAATTAAACTACAGGAGTGCTATACTTACACTGCATCCACTGAAGTATGATAAATGCAATAATATGATTAACGCACTCAGAATTTTGTGATTCATTCCTGGAAAACTTAGTCACACTTGTAGCTGTGCCATATGTAGCATCACTGCTCCTCATGACTGCCCCTACAGGCAAATTGATTGGACGGACTCCGGCATCTGAGCAACATCCAATACAATTACGTGGTTGGGACAGCAGGTCGGAGTGGTGAAGCGTGGGGTTGGGTGGGGTCAGAGTGAATAACCAACCAGCCAAAAACAGGCCTGAACAAGACCTTGTCACCACCTGTCCCCTCGCTACGAGCTGCTGGCCTGAAGCTCATCTCTGCTTGTCCTGTTAGGACTGGAGATAAGTAATCACCCTGAGCTGATGCACAAACTTTTTTCGCTCATCTCACACACGCACGCACACAGAGCAGACCAGCTTTCCTCAGAACCCGATTGACGCGTAGAATTGATGCCTTCGCCGATGCCTTTGTCTCGCGGTTGAGCTTCGCGTCGTTTCCCTCTTAGACAAAGGTCATTCATCATGACAGCATAAAGCTCTGGCCATTAGCAGTTGATGAATGACCTGGTTTACCGGTCAAGCCTTGACCTCCCTCCTCCCTCCCCACCCTTAGTGGGGTAATCTACTCCTTTTCTCAGGACTTAAGTCAAAGTTTGAAAAGCCTGTTGGACATGAAAGGTGGAGCCGTAAGATTCCAGTTGTTCGAGCTTTACTGTATCTATTTGCCCAGTGGCTGGTATTAGCCTGACACACACACACATATATATACACACACACACACACACACACACACACACATACACAGGATGCTTTCAGTCCTTATCTCTGCTGCTTTTAGGACAGCTGTTGAGTGCAAGCAGCTGACCCCTGACCCCTAGCACCACTAGGCTCCCTCCCTCCCACCAACACCAGTACAACCAGCAGGATAACCCCCACCCCTCTATAAATTCCTTACCCTTCCAGCTCTGCAGCACTTTGTTGTCTGTGTGCTGTTTGTCCAAATAAAAGTTTGGAAACCATACATTCCTTTGTACTGAATACACAAATGCTAAAGATGTATCCCACTGACCATCTGGACACTTAACTCTGATACAAAAACCCACCGTGAACCATCATTTTCTCTTTGTGTACATTTTTCTGAACCACACCATATGTAAGGACTCGGGGGTGTGCTTACACAAATCCCTTTTTTTTTTTCCTCCCTCTGTGCGTCTGAAACACATGTGAGGGTCTCGGGGTCTTTTAAGGTCACGCACAGCACTGAAAAAAAACAAGAGAGGGTCTTAACTTTTCATCTGCGCGTTGCCTGCCTGTGTCTCATTGACCATGTTAAAAAACATTTGCTCTCAGCAGAGGTGGGGGGAGGTTTTGTTTTCCGCCTAGAGGGCACTATACTGCCTGCAACATAAAGAACTTCCATGGCAACCTGAACACGCACACACACAGTGATAGAGAGAGACACACACAAAGATAACTGGACTGTACAGCCAAAGTGCCAGTGTTCATTGAAGTCACAAAGTGTTAAAATCAGCACTGTCAGGGCTTAGAGGAGGCCAGTCAACACTTGTTAACACTGGAAAGTTGGATCAGGAAAGCAGTTAAGACATACTTTGTTCTGTCAAAAAGGCAATTCAAGGCAGGAGAGTCATACAAGGAATGTTTTAATACGTGTTTATATTACTTTGTGTAGTGTAACATTGCATTATATTCTTAAGCTCTGAAAGGTAGTGAAGTAGACGTAGAAAGTTCCCAAAATGGAAATATTCATGTTAATTAACAGCATTTTAAAGTCAGACAGTAAGAAAATGTACATGTGAATTACTCGTGGCTTCTACTTTTAAAGTAATCGGTAAGTTTGAATCATTCACCTCAAAAACATAACTGCCGGCGAGGGTGGTTATGTTTTTGAGGTGAATGACGGCCACAACTAGCAAAGCTTTGTTCTTTTCTCGATGAATCGATTAGTTGCTCGGCCTATAAAAATTGTTAAAAATGCCGATCAGTGTCCCAAAGTTCGAGTCGACGTCCTCAAATGTCTTGTTTTGTCCACAACTCAAAGATATTCAGTTTACCGTCATAGAGGAAGAAAGAAACCAGTAAATATCCACATTTAAGTTTTAGTTAGTTAAATCTATAACAATGCACCACATTTTCAGCTGATCATCTGATTTACATGTTAAAAATGAATCTGCAACTCTAAAATGGTAATGTGGCGGAACAAAAAGTACAGAATGAATTCAGTACTTGAGTAAATACTCTCCACCACTGCCTCAAAGTAACTGGCCGGAAAATATTTTTGCCACTTCAAACAAATGCTTTCATAACGGGGCTGGAGCTGCCAAGTGTGTGTGTGCTGTCAATTATTACTTCAAGATGCAATTCAAGGCTGTTTCTGTGTTCTGATAGGGTTAGTTATCAAGCCCAGCTCATTCATATCGAGCATGAGCTTGAGCATGTATAGACAGCAGCTGAAAAGAAGACACTGTTTTTGGTCCATAGTTGCATTCGACATTTAACCGCCAAACCCCGTCCAGTCATTGGAGCCTTTTGTGTGGAGCTGAGTGGACCTTGTGTGTGAGATGTGTTGTATCCTGTCTGTTGCTGCTGTCATTAATTCATATCTGCTCATCTCATTCATTCGTTTATTGGTTCATTTGAAACGGGGACAGTCGACAATAAATGTATTGCATCAGATATAGCTCAAGTTTACATCCGTTGTCCCTGGGTGTGTTTACGATCCACATAGAACAATATAGAATAATAATTCCATGTAACCCTTATACATCTGTAGAGACCAGACCAGTGCATATACATGCGGAGAAGCATAAGCAGACTTAAACGACATTGAATGACTTTCGATGATTTTTGTTTTTTTTGTTTTATCTTAATTTAACCCATCAATCTAATATGTGTAGAAATAGCATTTCAGTATTTTGTTGCGGTAATGTAAAAAGCAGTTTGAGCTAATGTGTTGAGCAATGTTTACATACCTGTCTCCGCTAGTTGATAATCTTTTCTGTCACCATGAATAAACTGTTTAAGTATCGGGGAGATAAACCACGCGGTATCTTAAAAAGCAAATAAACATTTGCTGTAAACACGAACATTATCAGAGCTCAGTACGTTGAATTATTTTATAGTATTGCGATAGAAGACATGGTGATCATCTTGCTCATTTTATTTGAAAAAAGAAAAAGAAAATTCATAAAAACTGAAAAGAAGAAAATATATTTAATGGTAATGATATAAAATAAGAACAATTTTCTTCTCACATTTTGTTTTAAACAAACGATTTTACTTTTCAGGATTGTCTTAAGGTAACATGTCAATGATTGATTACTCATATAAGTCCTATATTACAGTCAGGGAAGGCCAGAACAGTACACATCCAGATTCTCTGTGCTCTGTACTCACACTTAATCATCCTCCCCTCTCCCTCTGCAGTGAGAAAATTTGCCCAGCGCCAAATGAAATTGAAATCAACTTATGTGTTAAGCAATGAGCAGGGGAGAAAGAGAGGCACAGCAAACTGCACTTGACCGCTCTTGACAATAGCGCCTGCTCCCACCAAATGCACATTGATTAATTAATTAGAATCCCTTATTAGCAAATTGACTGTCTCAGCTGATTATCAAATTCGGCTTCTTTATTAGACGCAGCTGCCGCTGCCCCGATGCTCCATCTCCACTCTCTATCTGAGCCGGCCACTCAGCTCCAGAACGGCACTCATCCAGCCGTCTGAAGCAGTCCTCTGTGAACTAACAATCAGACTGGACCCAGAGAGGACGAGTCCTCTGCCAGCGTGTAAATTCATGGTCTGCTGAGGCTGGGGCTTGATGTGTATTTGTAGTGTTAGACCAGTACATGGAGTAACAGGAGCATGCCAGTGTGTTTCTGGCTTCATAACTCCAAATCATACTCTCTCTAGATTTTTGCTAACCATCTCCCAATACAGGCCGTTCGGTTTAATTTCCCTGTAATCATCTTTGCAGCCATTAGCTTCTATTCATTCATTGGTATGAAAATCATTTTGCAGATTGCACTTTCTTGAGTTGTGTAATGAATCACAAAGATTATCACGTCGGCATTACTATTTATACACATTTAATGAATGGGAGTCAATGAATGCCTAAAAATCTATGACCAAAAGATACAGATTTCTAAAATTCAGTAGCTCACTGGAATAAAAGGCCAGTGTAGAAATAGGTAAAACATAGAAAAAATAGTCATTTTTGCTTATAATAAGACAATATATATAATCTGCCAATGGAAGTGAAAGTTGCAAATGTTTTGCAGTTTAAGTCACTGAAATAGATGATTGTGTCCGATATATTTTTACAAGAAAATAGACAATATGCTCAATTAAAATGTAATGAGGCATGAAAAATCATTGGAATAATCCTTTAATTTGGACCATTTCAGTCTTAGTTGCAGTATGTGTTTTCACATTTTGATAAATTGATATTTATTTATTTTTTGATTATGTGGTAAGCTTGTTTTTAAAGTTGCCTATATTAAGTAGTAATGTGTCCCAAGGTGCCCCTGTAGTTGAGTGAGTGTGGTGGGTGTTTTATAGCACTGCTAACCCGCAAGTCATTTGATAATGTAGGTTTCAGTAGAGAGCTTTACAGTCTCAGTGCGGTCCCTGAGGCTTTTCCATCTTGGCTTCAATAAAATTCGGCTAAAAACACTGAATCTTTGTTATGGTATGCCATGAAAATGGTGAAATGTCTAGGTATTGAGTATCAGTTGAACAGCACTTTAAAAACTGACCTTTAAATGGTCAGTTTTAAAAAAAAAGGTTGATAAATCATTAACAAAATACCATTCACTTCCATTGTACTGGAGACAAAAATCTTGCAGACCGATTTGCCCTTGACAGGCCAAAGCAACCCAAAAACTGAAAAATCTGAAAGACTAGATTGATGTAATTTTGGTAAAATAAGTTTCCAAAAATCCGTATTAGTGTGATTTTTCGGTGGCAGACTTTTTTACTTTTGTTAAAGCCTGAAGAAATGAGCTAAAATCAGCATTTAGTAAAAGGAGGAAATGGCGAGCAGGCATTTCATTTGTCACTTGTGCATTCACTACTGGGATGTATGCCATTTTTGCAAGCTGGAGTCATATGATGATTTGAAATGGTGATAAAGCAAGCGAATAAGGAAACAATCGTCTCATTGACCCTTCAGCTAATGATATGTTGACCTTAGGCAGCATTCTTTACATCCACACAGTCGTGCGGGCATCACAGTGGGCCTCACAAATGACCCTGTTCATCCTGGCCCAGCCAGGAGGAAGGAACCATGGAGCACACTCACACACACACACACACACACACGCACACACACATAGACACAGTGGAAGTGATGGCTGGCCCATAGTGAAGCCGATGGGTATCTAGTTCATGCCTCCAGCGCCAGGGGGAATGAAAAAGTTGACAGTGTGAGAGCGCTGACTGGCCATCGGACCACATGGACGGGCCTGTGTAGGGCCATTGTGGCTCATGGCTTTGTCCAGATGGTTCACATACCTTTAGTCGTGCTCTGGGTGAGGAATGCGCTCCCTCGGGACAGTTCCCGACCCTGGAAACAAGGGCCAACATAAACACCCATCCCCAACCCCCACCATGGCACCTAAAATCCCTCCAATCCCTGTTTGAGCTGATAATGAGGTTGCAGCAGGAAGAGGAATTAAAGATAACGTATACAAAAGTGTAATGTCACTTTAAAAATACATGTACAGGTTGTTGTGTTTAACATGATTTTTATTTTTTTCAACTCCCATCTGTCTCCTAGAGGTTTGCGCATGACACATTTGTGCAGAACTAGTTTGACAAAAGTGGTTTGTCACATGATAGTATTAGGATGCAGTGTTCTGAGAAAGGCAGTGTGTGTGTGTGTGTGCGTGTGCGTGTGCGTGTGCGTGTGCGTGTGCGTGTGTGTGTGTGTGTGTGTGTGTGTGTGTGTGTGTGCGTGCGCGCGCGTGCGTGCGTGTGTGTGTATGTGTGTGTGACTGAGCGAAGGATTATAGCCTGACTAATTACCTTGTAAAATGCTGTTCCTTCCATTTAAAACACAGCAATGCCACAATTCCAATAAACAAGCATTATTCCAAACAAAAAGTGGCGAGAGCGCGGCCTGGAACCCTCTGTTCCAGCTGTCTTGTAAACAGCGGTCGTCATGGATGGATGAATTTGTTCCATTTTTATCAGTGAGCATTTAGAATGGGGATATTTATATTTTGCTATCTTTTGCGAGGGGAAAATTTCCACACGTGTCTCCTCAGCTGTTCTCAAAGATAAGTGTTTATTCTGACATATTTGTACAGGGAGGAATTAGAGACTCTGCCTGTTTACAGTAAAACTCTGAGCTCCAGTGTGCCTCCTCTCCAAACGCCGACGGGCTTCGGGCTAATAACAGGAGAATAAAATAATATTTCTTTGTGATTTCAACATGAGGAGCGCTCTTGTTTTTGAGATTTGTTTATCAGCTGGAGCCAAAAGAAGTCTAAATGAGAGACTGAGCAAAAAAAAAAAAAAAAAAAAAAATTAAAACAATG
>OMLP01028504.1:0-17307 GCA_900302685.1 Spondyliosoma cantharus
AGCTGGAGCAATCAGCTATTTTAAGTTCAAAGTTAACTTAATTTGAAAGTTTTAAGGGTTTGCACTTCACAAACTATTTATTGCGACTTCCCATTTACATAGTTCATTGCTCTTTAATTGGACAGCGTGATTCCAAGCAACTGATTTACACATTCCGAAAGCAGCTTGGACTAGCCTTACTGGCCAAGACATTTCTTCATTTTTAACTGGTTTAATAATTCACTTGTTTGGAAGTAGTAGTTACCAAGAACTAAGGAGGGACTTCATGTTCAAAATTAGTAATAGATTGATGAGTAGTTGTCACAACCCAATCCTGGTGTATCAAAGTCTGCCACTGAATACTTCATCAAATATCTGACCTGTCTGAGTCCACTCTATCTATTTAAATTCTCTGTCCGAGACGAATATAACGGCGGCAAATGCTCATAATGTTTGCATCTGCTGCAGGAAAAAGAAATGGAGAAACAAAGGCTCCTGTACCAGCAGTCCAGACTTCATAATCGTGGTGCTGCCGAAATGGTCCTGCAAATGATCAGTGCCTGCAAAGGTAGTTTGGCTCCCCATCTTCAGTCAACACTTTTTGCCTTCAAACCTACCTGCACTTTGATTGAGTTTGCCCTCGCTAACTTTACGACTTCGATTTTTTCATACAGGTGAAACTGGCCCAATGGTGACTACAACCCTTAAGCTAGGTATCTCTATCTTGAACGGTGGAAACAGTGAAGTCCAAAGGGTATGTGTTCTGAACCAAAACCTTTACATGGTTAGCTTTTAAAGTAACACTTTTAATGGATTATCTTCTCGTCCTTCATCAGAAAATGCTGGAGTATTTGAGGGATAAGAAGGATGTAGGCTTCTTTCTGAGTGTCCAAGCACTGATGCAGACATGCTGGTCAGTTTTCAATACTGTACATGAACCCAGTTTTTATCATTTGAATTGTAATGTAACTTAAATGTATTAATTTGAAGAGTGGGGAGTGTACATTTTAAAATAGGTGTATTTGTCTCTGCAGTGTCCTGGACCTAAATGCTTTTGAGAGGCAGAACAAGGCAGAGGGACTGGGCATGGTCTCAGAGGAAGGCACCAGTAAGTCTCTAAACTCATACACTGCAGTCATTGTTTAATGTTATCATGTAGTAGATTAGCTCCATTATTTAAGGCCACAAATTACAGACTCCACCTCACCGATCTCATTACACAGTATGGCACACATTTGTCTGAATTTTCTGTTGACTGCTTTGCTGTTCCTTGTATGCCATCACGGAGTAAAAACATTCAAAAGTAGATCTGAAAGGTTTGTCGGAATAATGTGCAGAGACAGTTCAACAAATCAAAAGACAGTGAGTACTAAATGTTGACATTCATTGTACCACAACGTTTAAGAGATGTGTGTCTTCCCTTGACTTTAGTACTTTGTGCATCCAGAAAATCACAAGTAGGTTCATTCTGTGTCTATGTAGATTAGAATCAAGTCATCATATACGCTGTGGATGGGTAATTATGGAGTAGACAACTCTTTTCTGTCCAGTATCAGATTTTACAGTGTAGTGAGTCAGAATAGTCAAAAGTCGAGTGATGCTTTTATTAGAAGCTGTAAATAAGGTATTTGCCTCATCATCATTAACATAGAGAATCGATTAATCAATTAAAATAAATCATGAATTAATAGATGAATTTAAGACAGTCTGGGCATCTAATAATTCATCTGTCATCTTCGACATTTAGTGTACAAATTTTAATTTAGTTGAATGTTAGTTTTCTAACATAAATATTATTAACACTTGAATCACTTTAAATGATTAGATTTAGGCATTTAATTTAACTTTAATTATTTTTTTCTGTAGTATGTCCAGTAGTTTGACTTGATGATTGGGCTTCACCTACTCTTTTGTCATCTAATTCTGGAGGTTCATTACAAGTTCTACCTGAATGAATTTGCCATGGAATGTTGTTAATCTCCCCCTCCTCATCTCTTAGTCCTCTACTGTTGTCAACACACTGATCCTCTCTCCCTTCCCCACGATCACTGCCACCTCTCCCTTGTCCCTCCTTTCATGGTCCTCAGACTTGAACCTAGATCGGGGTAAATCATGTTTCTGTCCATCTGCCTCTCTGCTCTCTTATTCCTCTTTCTCTCCCCTGTCCTTCTCGCTCCATCACCTCTTCTTCTAACACTGAACTTCCACCAAGAGAGGATTGGATGCCTCTGTCCATCTGTCATGTCCATAGCTCGTGCCCCTCCTCATATTTTCTTGTTCATTTCAAAAGGCTATGAATGGAATCTGGTCTTTTCTGCTCATGAAATCTACTAGAGGTGTGAGTGGAACCTTCATGACAAATACTTGTCATGAACAGTGATGGGGCACAACATTCATACGTCTTCGCCATTTTTCAGTCACGTTATTTATAGAGATGCTGTTTTAATCTTAAAATGGCTGCACACATTGTTGACACTGCAGTCCCTCTTAATAATGAAAGTGCATCAAGCTTGAAAAAAAACTTTTAACACGATAGAAACAATATAGCATTTTCTTGTAGATTTTTACCAGAAATACATACTACAGACTACTTGAACTGAATCTTTTAAATTCAAGATTCCCTATCAGTTAAGTGCATGCATGAGTTTTAATGCATTCAAGAATTTAAGAATAGAATCCATAATGTTCTATATATTACTGCACATGGCTACTTTTTAATTATTTAATACCAGCAGTCAGATAAATCTGAACTTCTATTAGAAAGTTCTTTCAAAAATCAGACTACAACAGTGTACACTATAAAACTGCATCTTTTCAATACCAGAATCTGTGTGACCCACCTCACCACATAAACATTAAACAAAAACACGTTTGCTTATATTTTCAATGGCTAATGTGGCTCTTCAAATTTGTTGTGTTACCAAATTATGTAATTGTCTTGAGGACAATTTTACAGAGTAGAATCTGCAAGACAGTGACAACAAGGTAGCTTTAACCTCTTTGTCCAATCAAGGCCAAAGATCAACTGTCAACATTAGAAGGCTGTAACTTTGTGTAGGCTGCAAACTCGCGATTATGCTCTGCCACTGCATCAATGCAGAATCTTCCGCATTTGCAATATGATGATTCTTAGAATCGGAAAATGTCCACAGCTCTGTAAACCATGGGATAGGACTGCTTGATTTGAAAGATTAAACGGTTCCATCAAAGTGCTAGTCCATTGGAAGTCGTTTGCTTTAGAATGTCGTCCCTTTTTTTGGTATACATCACGCGCCCGATTCCCTTCAACATTTTGATGGACAATGCCCCAATCTCTCTGACATTTAACTCTGCTGCATTAAGGCAAAGTTTGTGTTTACTGCATGACTCTGTGTCTGTGTGTGTATTCATTACGACCAGAGATGGACTGGAATTTTAAAAGGGCAATGATAATATTGACCATTTCAGTAGAACATTTTATAATGGTGTAGTGATCTTAAAGACAGGATGATACATTCTGATTTGATGCTTGATAGCCATATTGTCTTAATTGTTCATGCTTGACTTAAAAAAGGTAAAAAAAAAAAAATTAAAAAAACAACATTAGGAGGTTGATTGATCAGCCCACCAGTAAAAATCCAGATGACCATTTCACCCCTCAGTACTGCTATTTTAACTTTAATCCTGTCTATCTGTACAACTTGTCTGTCCTGTCTATCTGTACAACCTGTCTGTCCTGTCTATCTGTACAACTTCACATTATCGTCTGCTTAGTTTATACATGTTGTGTTTATGTCTGATATGTTTCTGTGTTACTTTTTCACTGCAAGACTTGTTTTTACGTTAACTGTATGCATGTGATGTTGAAGCCTCCTGTATGTTTGATGTTTATTTGATATATGTCACACCATTCTCAGACCACAGCCATTTGGTCAGCCTCTAATAATACTATTTTTGCAGTTTAGCGTGCCTCATTATTTCATTGATTGTAAAAAGCAACATTCTAGTAATGTTTGTTTACCAGTAATCAAGTGATTACTAACCACTAGTAATCCAGTGATTACTAAATCCAGTGATCATTACTGGATTACTAAAATCCAAAGAGAGATGACGGTAAGTTCAGCAATCAATTTTGTTTGCTATTGTCACACTGCTTATACTCAGGCAAACTGTTCCAGTAATTATCAGTAAGACTTTTTGCCACTGTATAAGTCTGATTTTAACCTCATTTTAAGATGTGATTTAATATTTTCATACATATTTTTGTTTGCTTTTTCTAGATGAGAAAGTGATGTCAGATGATGAGTTCACCTGTGACCTCTTCCGCTTTTTGCAGCTGCTTTGTGAGGGTCACAATAATGGTGAGGCTTACTTGTGTTTGACCTTCAAGTCAACCCACATTATAAACTTAATGAAATTGTCAACGTTGCTGCTCTTCAAAACAATCTCTTCTTTGATGCAGATTTTCAGAACTACTTGCGGACACAGCTCGGCAGCACGACCACCATCAACATCATCATCTGCACCGTAGATTACCTCCTCCGACTGCAGGTGCAACTTTTAATTTAGCAAAGGGATGGTGCAAATATCAAAGATAAAAAAAATTAACGTTTTAAGCTATTTTCAGGGATTACATTGTCACAAATAATAAATATTTGATCCAACTTTGCAAAACAACTTTGCCTTCGATCATGGTTTCCCAGTCATTTTGTAGTCTCCAAAGGCTCGTCATTTGGTAGCTCTGGTAGACACTGTAAGTATTCTGTATAAAGTAATTTAAATTAAGAAAGGATTCATGTCCCAAAAAATAAAACCTTTTATCCTGATTAAAATGTTCAGTGGTATTTTAATGGTATGAGAATACTATACTTACCTCTCATTTTTTTCAATTAAGGAGTCAATCAGTGACTTCTACTGGTATTACTCTGGCAAGGACGTCATTGATGACCCGGGCAAAAAGAATTTCTCCAAAGCTATGACAGTGGCAAAACAGATTTTCAACAGTCTAACTGAATACATTCAGGTACCATTTTAAAAAATTATGCATTTACCCCAGCTGCCTCATTGTTTACCATGTGTGTAACACACAGTTTCTCTCTTCAGGGCCCATGCACCGGAAACCAGCAGTCTCTTGCCCACAGCAGGCTGTGGGATGCTATTGTTGGGTTCCTTCATGTCTTTGCCCACATGATGATGAAGCTGGCACAGGTACGCACATAGTTTTACACTTGATTATATTTTCTAATTAAAATTTTTCATTTTGCTGTGAACATGTAAAATAAAGGAAACACAAAATCATTGTTGCCTTTCTGCAACTTCATATGAGGATTGAGCTCACTGACCTGACATCTACACTTAGATCATCAATACTGATGCAATATAATATGTTATACAACTTTGATCTCATGACATATTTTATTTTCAGTGACCTTGACAGAAATCGATGGTAACCATGAAAGGCACGATGCTATTTAGAGCCAAATGTTGCCCCCATTCTGCATTGATGCTCATTTTCTGTTTCATTTTGGCTCTCTGCTGTTATCATGAGTTTCACTGTGCATTTTGTTAATGGAAATTCACTAAACATTCTGTCATTGCCAAGCCTTCAGGAATGTTTTTGTCTTTCTGTGGATGTTTAGTGGCGTTTACCTCCACTGGGTACATATACATGTAAGAGTCTAAACCATACAATGGCTCCTTACATGTGCATGAACAGAACCAGTTGTCACAAGCCTAATGTAAACATGCTTGCACACTTTTAATAGTGGCCAGTATACACTGCATATAGTACGCCTGAAAATTTACAGAGGAAAGTCACTTCAGATTTCAGCAAGTATTTCAACCATTCATTTGTAATTCGAGAATGGGCTGGTTTCAAAGTGATTCTTCGCATTCACATTAATTCTTAATGGACAGAACTTGGTGACGGTGATGTCTGAATTCCATTTAGCTGCTTCACTTTCAGGGTCCTGGTATTGTTCACACTGTCACAGCTTACTGGGAATCACAGTGGTTTCAGACTGCATGGAGCCAATTTATTATTATTATTATTATTATTATACAAATAAAAGGTCAAAATACTTTGAAGGAAATCACATGACTTTTCACTCTATGCAGTCATCCTCTATGGATGACTGAAGCTAATCGCGCATCTTAATTATTCGCACAGTGGATGCAAAATGCATGCTTAACCCTTTAATCATACATTCTAGTTAAGAGCCAAGCTATGCCTCATCCATACAGTAAGCTCCCAGCTTAGCACATGCTTAACAAAAATGAAGCAGCTAACATAAAATTACTCTCTCATGCTCCCTCAACTGATATTCTTACAAGTATAAGTATCATCTGTTTTGGTTTGTAGTCACCACATTTGAAGCACCATGGTAAACCATTGAACCGGGGATATTCTAAGTGTGAAATTCCAAAAACTAAACTCTAATAATAGCACAGTATGTGAAAGATTAGATGTATTATATAGTATCTGTTTTACTGTCAATCTAAAAAACATTTGTCATGAATAAGAGCATTTGAAAATGTTTAATTGTTTAACAACTGAATAATTTATTTATTATTTAAACTGTCTTCCACATGGTCAATGCAGGGTAAAGTATGTATCTATTTTATTTATCTATTGATGTGATATTGTGTTTACTAGCTTGTAATTGATTCAATGTTGTTTTTTCTTATGAGGTTGTTTTATATCCACCTGCTTTTTAAAAATTAAATAAGAATACTCATTTTAAATACCTTCATTCGAGGTTTGTATATTATGGAGGATCTAAAATGGCCAAATGAAAACAAATCAAACAAATAAATAAAGATAAATACAATGCACATTTTTCAATGTATTTCATTTTCATGTCTGCATTAATGTGTCATAAGTAAATGAAATAGTTTCGCTTTGTGTCTTCTGAATGAGTCCATTTTCATGTGACATGACTTTTTCATGACACATTATTAAGTTGTATCACATTTCAGTCTTGTCCAGCAGAGGGCCGCCAGTATACTATATAATAATAATATTAATAATAATAATAATGATACTATATTTGTTATAATGTGTCATTTAATTTGACACACTAAATGCATACATAAAAATGAAATACATGAAACAATGTGGATTGTGTTTCACTTAAATTCTTGATTGATGTGTGTTAAATCTTCCATAAAAATAGAACTCAGTGAGAGCCATCATTTCTAAACTCAATAGCTTTGTAAACAAAACTATTCTGAACAAAACTATTCACAAGGTTAATGTGTTGAACACTTTAAATTAGTAATATTTGTGAAAGATCTTGTTGAAAGACTAACTTTAGTTACATTAGATCACTTTTAAGGACTGACATTACCTCACAAGCCCAGCCTGACTGACATTTAGGGCTGGATGATTTCCACCTAAGAGGACAAAGTCTGCAGGCCAGTAGTGTTAAGAATGCCAGTAGAACTGATTGATGTCAGGATACCCTGATTGGTTGCTAGGGACAACCCTTAAAATGTTAGCTTACAGGATCTGAAACATGTAGCCTAAAGCAGCAGGGGCCTGATGGCATCTGACGTGATCCAGTATACGGTATATCTATAGGATTAGCTGGAACCAAGCAATTAAATGTCATAGAGGTTGGAGGCATTCCCCCAATAAGCGGGTTTGACATCCACTGGCACAGTCTGCTAAATTGTTTGAGAGTTTGAGCAGATAGCTGTGGAGAGCAATACTTTCAGTAGCTAGTTGAACCAATTGGCAACACTCAACAGCAGCAATCCCCCCATCAAAGTAGAAATACCTTCCCAAACAATGTCCATTCAGAAGATTTATGCTGCGGCACGTAAGGACTTGTCACATACCCTCGCGAGATTCTACAGGCTTGTCTTTACAGCTTCTCCATTAGCCCAATCAGTGCTAAGTGTGGCTGAGCCAAAAGCTTGATCTATGCCTCTGCATGTAACTGCACTTTGCAGCAATGCGGACCACAACAACTGGAATTTGACCACCTGGCAAAGTTGCATTTTCTGGCTTCTCTGAGTGCTGTAACATTTAGCTTCCCCAGTAAACATTCTGTCCTCTTCAGCTGTTGCAGTCCCACCTGAGTAGCCAGATTCTTTCTCTTCCTGGGTTATGCTTCTCTTGGATAGAGAGAGCGGACCTGCCAGATGTCGGAAGGGCAGGCTGCACAGGGGCAAATCCAAGTTGTTCAAGCTTGTCTGTATGGAGAGGCAGCCCTCCCTGTAGACACTTAGACTCTCCGCCCTTCCTAGCTATGAAAGGGAACTTCAAATAAGAACTTTTGATGGCTTTCTGGTGCTACTCAGAGAACTATGGTTTGCCAAGTAACCTAAAGATTTGTAAGTACCTGAGAAAGGTGGGATTGTAGTGACTGTGTAGTGTGTAGTTACACTTAAGGCAGCAGGAATATGAAACACAGCAATATTTTCCTTACTACAAAGTAATAGTAATGTTATGATTAACAACAAACATTTATTTTGCTGAATCAATTCATTTATAACAAAGAAGCAGGTGACTACAAAACTTCCTGAGAGACGGGCCGACTTTTAACCTCCACTGTTGGAGTGTACACTTTAATATGAGATTATTTGGTGTTGGAATATACATTTTAATGTGACACCCACTTTGTATGCACACATTTAACCGGGGTTACAATTCTGTTGCCATTTTCATTCTCTAACACTTAATCTGAAGGAATATGCTTTTCATTTGTGCTGTGTTGCTTTGTGGCTTCTGAGTTGCTTTTGTTCTAACACTATTTAAGCATTAATGTAACATTTGTACACAATATAACACTAGTCTTACCCATCCATCACAAACCATACAATATGAAGAAAATAAGATTGGGCTACTGGCTTAGAAATGTGGTCTTTATTTCTAACCATAGACTACATCCACTGATTTCCTATTTTTCTGGATGAGGGAGTATTGGCTGGTGGTGTGATGTTTGTAACGTAAAACTTGTTACCTTTTTCATTGCACAGGCAGAGACAACAGTGTTGCGGCTGGAACCTTTATTGATGGGTTGTTAGAAACAAAAAGCTTCAGCTATTAATTATAATAATTACTGTCATAAGGATTAAATCACTATCCAGATTAGAAAAGATCTACGTAAAGCTGGAGGACATCACTTTTGACATTCAAGTTTACCTAAACTCTTTTTACAGATTCTGTCTGCATGAGGGTTTGATTATTTAACTTCTTTTTGCAGCACCTTCTTTGTTGTGATTGTGACTGTATGCAACACACAGTATTTTGAATGTACACCTCATATCATAACAAGTATTTGTGTTGCTGTATAATTTTGTGTGATAACTGTTGACACTTTTGACTTGAATGTATATGTGATGTTTTCAAATTATATGAGATCCATTGTCATTACTGTAAGTTCTTGTGCGTCTTTTTTATGGTCACAGGACTCCAGCCAGATTGGTCTGCTGAAGGAGCTTCTTGACCTACAGAAAGACATGGTTGTTATGTTGCTCTCACTGCTTGAGGGTAAAATAGTTTTTTCTGTTGGTTGGTTATCAATATTTGTCTTCTCTTCTTGTCTTGTCCTTTTCAAACTTCTGCTTAAATTCTATTCTGTATTATTCAGGAAACGTGGTAAATGGTACAATTGCCCGCCAGATGGTAGACATGTTGGTTGAGTCCTCCAGCAACGTGGAGATGATCCTCAAGTTCTTTGACATGTTCCTCAAACTGAAAGACATTGTGGCTTCCGATGCTTTCAAGGATTACGTCACAGACCCTCGAGGGCTGATCTCCAAGAAGGACTTCCAGAAAGCTATGGACAGTCAGAAACAGTACTCCCCTTCTGAGATCCAGTTTCTTTTGTCCTGCTCCGAAGCAGACGAGAATGACATGATCCACTATGAGGAGTTTGCCAATCGCTTCCAGGAACCTGCCAAGGACATTGGGTTCAACATAGCAGTGCTGCTCACCAACCTGTCTGAGCACGTCCCCCATGACACCAGGCTACAGAACTTCCTGGAACAAGCAGACAGTGTGATCAACTACTTCCGCCCCTTCCTTGGACGCATTGAAATAATGGGCGCCAGCAGGAAGATTGAGCGCATCTACTTTGAAATCAGTGAAGTCAACCGCAGACAGTGGGAGATGCCCCAGGTCAGAGAGTCCAAACGACAGTTTATCTTTGATGTTGTCAATGAAGGCGGTGAATCAGAGAAGATGGAAATGTTTGTCAACTTCTGTGAGGACACCATCTTTGAAATGAATATAGCCTCCCAAATTTCAGAACAGGAGGAAGAGGAAAAGGGGGAAGAAGATGATGAAGTAGACGAAAGTGCAGGTGAGGCAGGTGCAGGAGGGGGAGCAGGTGGAGGAGGCGATGAGGACAGCAACGGAGAGGAAGCGCAGCCTGAATCGAGCTCTGCCTTTGCAGACTTCATAAACAGCATGATAAGCTTCTTCAGCATTTTCACCTTCCGTAACCTTCGCAGACAATATCGCAGAGTGAGGAAAATGACCGTCAAGGAGATTGTCGTAGCCTTGTCCACATTCTTCTGGACCATCCTGATGAGTATTCTACACTTCATTTACAATGTGTGCAAAGGCTTCTTTATGATCATCTGGCAAACACTGTTTGGTGGTGGATTAGTGGAAGGAGCAAAAAATATCACTGTGACCGAGATCCTAGCAAGCATGCCAGATCCCACGCAGGATGATGTGCACGGAGATGGACCAGGGGAGCCAAGGACAGGGGAAGAGCAAGACACTGGGGGTGTTACGGACACTGGGGAGACTGGGAGTGGAGAGGAGGAAGAGGAGGACACCCAGGAGAAAGAGGGTGGCAGGATACCAGGTATTGATGCTCCAGGTGGACTTGGAGACATGGGTGTAGAGGCCACTGTTGAACCTCCAACTCCTGAAGGAACTCCCATAACCAAGAGGAAAGTGGTGAGTAAATTTAACCTTAGAGTGAATAAATGTATATAAATGTGAGGTAATTTACTGGTTGGTCAGCAGTTTAGTTCCTCATTGGTAAACAATCCAGGTTTCAAATGTATACTTAAAATAAGACTAAAATGTTGGTGGCTATTGTGTTTGTTTATTTTTTGTTTTGTTACAGCAACCAGAAGAGGCTGATGCTAGCCAAAAACCTCCTGAGCCCGTTCCTGTAGAGGAACCTCCTCCAGAGCCTGAAAAGGCTGAGTAAGAATCTTAAGTTGTTTTCTTGTCTACGTTAATTTGCCTTTAACTTGTCTTTTTTCTGTCATGGTTCTAGAGATCAGACAAGACCTTTTAGCCAGATACAGTAAAATATATGACAGTATACAGTAAATAAGAATGTTTGACCTCAGCTTTTCAGGATGATTTTATGTTCGTTTTCTTAGTTCATAGCTTTTGTACTTGCCTTGGATCATTTCCATAAAGACATTTCTTATGCTAACCAAAATACTGCACCATCAACATCACCACCACTATATAATGTGCAGTACACTTGTAGTATTACAATATGTTGTACAATTGGGCCTCTCTATAGGGGATGTGGAGAGGACAGACTAAAGCAGACATGGCAAATTCAAAGGGTTGCACATCTGTGCACAACAGTGGCAGCGGAAGTGCATCGTGATTTAATGTTGATGAAATGCAGGAATAAAACAGTAACCCTGCTGTGTTTGATCGCCAGCGTTGAAACCGGAGAGAAAGCAGAGAAGGAATCCCCCGTCAAGGTGGAAGTAAAGCCAGAAGAGCCAAAGAAATCTGCCAAGAAGAAAGAAAAGAAAACAAGAGGGGGAGGAGGCTTTCAGATCTGGACTGAGCTGGAGACCCAAAGAAATAAATTCATGGTGACCACATTTGCTCATGTTTGTTTCAGAATTGATTTGCTACCATGACACTCTTCATGTAGCAACTCCCTAATTAGCTGAAAAATATTCATCTCTCTTCTGTAGAACTACCTCTCCAGAAACTTCTACAACTTGCGTTTTCTGGCTCTGTTCCTTGCATTTGCCCTGAACTTCATTCTGCTGTTCTACAAGGTAAAACGATTATGTTTGTATTTAAATGATCATGTTTTACTTGAGGACTCTATAATACACGTAACACTAAATTGTTCTATGCTTTTAGCAAATGAAACACCCACAAGACTGTGAGCGAGCTCCACTGTATTGTGCCGAGCTGTCCTGTCTCCACTTTCTTCTGTACAGGTGTCCGACACCCCGCCTGATGGTGATGGTGAGGAAATTGAAGGATCCGGACTGATGGAGGGAAGCGGGCTGTTCGAAGGCTCTGGGTTGTTTGAAGGCTCGGGAGAAGAGGCCGAGGGATCTGGAGCGGGTGAAGGAGGAGATGAGGACGAGGAAGACGTCCCGATTTATTTCTATTTAGAGGAGAGCACTGGCTACATGCAGCCTACACTGGCCTTCATTGCCGCCCTACACACTGTCATCTCATTCATCTGTATTATCGGCTACAACTGTCTCAAGGTGTGTAGAATTTGACACCCTTGATTCAAAAACATAGACTTTTTTCTGAAAAACAATCTGTTCCTGAAGTGTTGCACCTGGTACCAGATGTTTCTAAAGACTTGCACATCTCAGTTAAATGGCATTTGAAATCGTTTTTTTGGCAGATTCCACTGGTGATCTTTAAAAGGGAGAAAGAACTTGCAAGAAAGCTGGAGTTTGATGGCCTCTACATCACTGAGCAGCCTGAGGATGATGACATTAAGGGCCAGTGGGATCGACTGGTCTTGAATACACCGTATGTGGATAAATAGATCATTTGTCTGCTATCAGAAGCTCTCTTAATAGTGTCAGATTTTATTTCTTAATTTAAGTAATACATGGTGTCCCTTTTTTAATTTGCAGCTCCTTCCCAAACAACTATTGGGATAAATTTGTCAAACGAAAGGTGAGTTGTTTTTGATTTGGTTGGTTTTAAAATGAGCCCCGTGGAGCAGGTTAATGTGTAAAGTAATGTCTTTGTTTAGGTACTGGATAAGTACGGAGACATCTATGGCAGAGAAAGAATCGCTGAACTCCTGGGAGTTGATTTAGCCTCCCTGGATGTGAGTCAGCAACACGAGAAGAAACAGGAAGAACCAGACAACTCTGTGTTTGCATGGTACAGTACATATTTCACCGACAAACGTCAGATATTGCTCATTTCAAATGCATATTGACCAATACTGTATCCTTTTTTAGGGTGACCTCCATTGACATCAAGTACCAAATCTGGAAATTTGGCGTTGTGTTCACAGACGGCGTAAGCAAACCCAAAAATACATATATTGCACAATACACTATACTACACTGTATGACGAACACAACCTTACATCTGATAATTGAAATAACCTTCCTTGTTATCTCTTTGTAGACTTTCCTGTATCTCTGTTGGTACACGATAATGTCTTTGCTTGGGCATTACAACAACTTCTTCTACGCCTGCCACCTGCTGGATATTGCCATGGGTGTCAAGACCCTGCGCACTATCCTGTCCTCAGTCACACACAATGGCAAACAGGCAAGTGCAAAAAAAACCTAAATAGTGTTATTTTTGCTTCAGTCTGAATGTACTAACTCTGTTTTCTTCTTGTCTCTGCCAGCTCATGATGACAGTGGGCTTGCTGGCCGTGGTGGTGTACCTCTACACCGTAGTTGCCTTCAATTTCTTCCGCAAGTTTTACAACAAGAGTGAGGACGAAGATGAACCGGACATGAAATGTGATGACATGATGACCGTAAGTCACTGTTGATCTAGGAATGTACACTTTAATACAAGGTTGTCCACCCCACTTCCCAAATGACGTGTGTTTTTCTGCTCTGCTCAGTGTTACCTGTTCCACATGTACGTGGGCGTGCGTGCCGGTGGAGGCATCGGAGACGAGATCGAGGATCCTGCTGGAGATGAATACGAGCTATATCGAGTGGTCTTTGATATTACATTCTTCTTCTTCGTCATCGTCATTCTACTGGCCATTATTCAGGGTAAACAAAATGCCAGCCTGGAAGACACTTTTCAAAATATACTTACTTGAAACTGTTGATGTAGGAAGGTGTCGACAGGTGATTAGGCATTCAAGGCATTGATTAGCTATAAATTTGATGTATTTCGTCTTAATAGCCAAAAAATCTTTTATCTAATGTCATCCATCTTTAAATGTATTTTTGGCAAAATGAGCCAAGCTCCTCTACATGAAGGTCCAAATTTCTGGTGTTAGAAATCATTCAACCTAAGACTGTCTTTTTAGTTTACACTTGCACTTAACCTGTTGGTAAAATCTAGAATAACCTAGCTCAGTCTACTAATCACATTGTTACATAAAGCCTACCTCTGCATGGGGCAACATGTACCTTTTTACTTATATCCAATGCATGCATTAGACAAAGATGATCAGACGCCCTGGTTTAAGACATGTGTGACAGACTTTTAACACCTCTCATCATGATGCTGCTGCAGGTCTGATCATTGATGCCTTTGGAGAGCTCAGAGACCAACAAGAACAGGTCAAGGAAGACATGGAGGTACAGTATAAAACTTTAAGTGGACCATTATCTCCTATCATATATGTGATATGTGGTGTTAATCCTCATGTTCCTTATTGCAGACAAAATGCTTCATATGTGGCATTGGAAGTGACTACTTTGACACGACGCCACATGGCTTCGAGACCCACACTTTAGATGAACACAACCTGGCAAACTACATGTGAGTGTGCTTCCTTTGTGTCGCAGTGTGTGCACGTACCAATAAAGAAATACTAAAACCCAAATCCCTTTTCAGGTTCTTCTTAATGTACCTCATCAACAAAGATGAGACAGAGCACACCGGACAGGTCAGTCTGGATTGTTTTGCTATAGTTGTTTTGTTTTATTATCAGGATTCCTACTGACTGATAACAAAGTCTGCACCATTCAGTTTCTGTGTCCATACTCCTTCAAGTTCTTGTTCTTACATCCTCTGTTTTAGGAGTCGTACGTGTGGAAGATGTACCAGGAGCGTTGCTGGGACTTCTTCCCTGCTGGAGACTGTTTTAGAAAGCAATATGAGGATCAGCTTTCTTAGCCGACAAGTACTTTTATACTTACAGAGTGAAAATGACAGCAATTGAACTAATTCTGTTCATCATTCCTGATCACCTCACATTGAATTTGTCATTTGTCATTTTCTTGAAAAATGAACAGCAAGAAAATTACAAGAAACTTTGGAAAAAAGCAGAGCAATTTTCCAACACATGAACGTCATCTTTTAGTAGATGGCACGAAAATACCAGTCTAGAAAGATGCTTTAAAATGCAAATGGGATTCACACCAAGTGTTAAGTAGTCATGTATTTAATCATGTCCATAAATCAGTTTTGATTTTTCACTGTTGACGAGGAGAAGCTAAAACCACTGTTTATGTGAGAATGTAAGAAAGTGCCTTCGCAGTAACAGAAGTTGCATCTACTAGCACATACATGACACACTGTAATTGCCAGGAAATTAGCTTTTCAGTTAGCCTGTCTATCTTTATATGTAATCAACAGTTTTATTCAAATTCATTATGTACTTCCTTTGTGATTATTGTATCACTTTCACTTCAGCATATTTATGTGTCAATGAGTGTTTTTTTTCTGTTTAGTTTCATTCAGACACTGTAGCTTAAATTTGAATTTAAGTTATTTTATTTATTGTTTTTCAAGACTGAAAGTCTGTGATGATGAATAAATTCTGTATGAGAATCCTCACTGCAATGTGACATTGATTTGATCATGTACTCATTATACCGTCATCTTTAACCACATTCCACCGCAGGGATTTTCCCAAGGGACCAGGAACATTTAGAGGAAATCAACGTGATTCTTCTACAGGGTCTAAATTTAAGTTCTGGGGACAACATTCTTTTCCACGAACAGTCCCTGCTCAGAGGGTAGTACTCTACAAAAGTACAGGACCTTAAGTAAAAACGATGCTGAGACAAATCAACATGGAGTTACAGAAGAGAGCATGCCACACATGCATCAACAACAAAGTCCTGTCATCGTTGTTGCACAGCTGTGGTGGAAACGTAGATGACAGCGAGCTGATGGAACCTTCTAGTTCCTGGGTCTAAAAGTTCTGATTACTTTGGCCCGGACACACAGGTTATGTTTGTGATCGGTCGTGATATGACTACAGTGTCCTAATACTCAACATTTACATTGTGGATTCAATTACTGATCAATGAAAAATGAACTTATTGGGTGGTGATCAGTAATGTTCAGTGAAGCTACACTTACAATCCCGATCTGCAGACTTTACAATGTAACCTATTCTCTCCTCAAATAAATTATGGGAAAGTACGTTTGTGTTGATAGGATCCAATGTTGTAGTCTGACAGCATAAATGCCATCTTAATGCAAAGGATTACACATGGAAAGACACCTAATTGCAAAAGACAGGACTCAACAAGACCTATTTGTCTACTCACAACTGCTGTGCACTCGTTGAAAGGTAAATTATAACAGCCAACAGCTTCTTCACACTGAGTTTTTACAGTGGATGACAGAATGAGCCCAGTAGTTTTAGTGAAACCGGTTTAAAATGACTTTCATTCTGTCCATGTACGACTGAATTGATATTCAAGGGAAAAAACAAACAGTTGTAATACTGAAAAGTCATTTTAAAGAGTACCTTTGCACACACTGCAGCAGTTTGCGTGCAACATCATCATCACGGCCCATTTTCATACAAAGCTGTTGAACTGTGGCACGGTGGAACATCCCGGCTGAACACGGATTAAAGCTGGGGCATTAAAATTCACATTGAGCCTCATGTGCTCTTCACCCACCCTGTCGTCAAACATTTCTCTCCGAGCCAGTTCGACCGGGACGCATTGGCCGAAAACATGAACGCCTCGGGGATTCACCATGGGATGCTCAGGATGTATGGTGAGCACATCCTCGCTCCTACTCAACGTTTTGCCAGCATTTTGTGATCGTCTCTCTTATAACTTGTAGCTTTGTGATAGCTGAGTTGTGCAGCCCTCAGTAGGTGTTGTTGTAATTTCCAAATCCTACGTCTGATCATTCAGGCCATTATAAATGTTTTATTTGGATTTCTGGATCATGGAGGTGTGATGAGGTCGGATAATTGTTCAGTAAGATGATGGATGTATTTTGTGTGTCAGTCTTAGGCCAAACTCATAAGAGCTTTGTTCCTAAATGATGATGTTGATACTAGAGATAACAGTGCTTTTAAGAGCAAGTAGGTTATGAAACTGTTTGGAACACCCGGGTTAAAAAACATAATCTCAAACTGTGGCTGAAAATACACTGAAGAGATGAATATACCAGACTAAATGTTAGTCAAAAAACAAGATAATTTAACAAAGAAGAACAAAAAAACATTGAAAAGGCGT
>OMLP01028507.1:0-20914 GCA_900302685.1 Spondyliosoma cantharus
CCATGAGCCTTTGGGAATCATGGAGGAGCTTGAACACACCTGCCCCCATCCTCGGACGGTAGGGTGCTTTTAGCCTGTGTTTTTCTCGTCTGTGTCGTGTGTGTGTGTGTGTGTGTGTGTGTACATTGAAGACAGAAATATGTGTACACACTCTGTTTCTGTCGGCTGTCTCTGTTCTATAAACGTGGACTGAGATTCACATGTCGGCACACATGCACACGCTTACGTATAAGAGCAGTAGAAGTAACACTATCTGCTCAGTGCCGTCAATCAATCAATCAATCAGTAATTTATTAGCACTACGATCTGCCAAACATCGGATTCCGTCTCTCTGTATTCATGCATTTAAATTGTTTGCTCGGCTCTTCCTCGAACTGTCTGGAGTGTCTGTGAATGGCGGGATGATCTCTGCTCTGTGTATTTGTGCATCTTTGTTTGTTGTATCGTTTGATTGATCGATGAATTATTAATCATCCCGAGGCCAAAGTGTGTGTGAGCCGCACACGCTGCATATCCTCCCTTTAATAAATACCAGTTCTCGAGTGTGAACAGACAGAATCCGGCCTCAGGTGTTGAACAGCAGCGTGTTCAGCTCTTCATACGGAGCCGATGACTCGAGAAGAGCCGACCTCAGCATTCAGACTGACAGCGGAGCAAAGGCATCGCAGCGTCTCAGCGAATCAGATCAGCTGTCAGGAGCCCTCAGCTCGTACAGTAACCGGTGTTGACAACATGCTGCGACTTCAGGCTGAGGTTCTTCTTCGGTGCTGCAGCATGAATACATAAACACGAGCAACAACATGCAGGGAGGGTTGTAAATAATCCTCCCGGGAGAATAAATGTAGGAATAAACATCCCACAGGGAACAAAAAAACAGCCGAGCAGACAGGTGACTGAAAACACTTTCATCCTGAACCATCCTGACCTACATATCACCTCATTCGTATTTCACATTTAGGAACTGCAGCTGAAGGCACGCAGTATCGACGTGCGCACTGTTGACATTATTTTCCTTGTGATTTTGGCTGCTAGAGAGAAAAAAAAGCAGCGTGTTTCTGTAGTTTCCAGCAGAGTCGGCACGTGTGAAGGTCGCTGCACATGTCTGAAAACACCTGTCCTGGTTTCAGCTGCTGAGGAGAAGAGCGTCGGTTCATTGTCGTCTGAGGAGCGTGTTGACATATTTCTAAACATTTTATGATTGTATCCTTAATTGTGAAGTGTTATAGAAAGTCTGTTTTCAAAAGTTATCAGACAAATAAAAAATAGTGCCCCTTAAACTAACAATTTAACATGAGCTAAGATGTTGCCGTCTACGTAGAAATAGTGGAACACTGACATGCATGACAGCACAGCTGGGTGCTGATGGGAACATCTGGAAATATCAAGTTGTCATGTTTATTGGCGGGAGGCCGCGGCTGTCGACGTGTCATGAAGAACAGCTGCTGGGTTTTATTGGCCAGTCAGAGCTGCCATCATTAGAGATTCGATGATCCCCCTCTGAACGGAGAGGCGTCCACGTCTCCACTGTTTTACTGCCGACTCCGAGCAGACAGATGTGGCTGTCTCACTCTCAGAGGACACCGTGTGTGTGTGTGTGTGTGTGTGTGAGAGAGATCTGTTAGCAGTAAACAGACAGCGAGCTAAAAGACGATCAGCCCTGCACTGATGAAACAATGTTATTCTATGGTTATTTATTTATTCATTGATCATCCGCCAACATGCAGCGCGGGGAGCCTCGGTGGAGATAATGTAGAGATGTCGCAGCTACACATGTCGGCCTGTGGCATCATCGGATCAGGCAGGAAGTGTCTGCTCCTCTGGGGACGGCTGATAAGCAGTGACACCACCTGGTGAGGGCAGGAAGGATTAGAGGAATAAAAATAACTTCCCTTTCTTACTGTGTGTGTGTGTGTGTGTGTGTGTGTGTGTGCGCGTGTGGACTTAAAATGGAGTTTTCTAGTTTAATTAGCTGTCGATTAGTTCGATTAGTCAAAACTGAAGGGAACAAACTCTCATCTGAATATCTTGATGACTGCTGCAGAGCCTTTTTTTTGTTTTGTTTTGACGTACGTGAATGCATTTGTGTGAATATTCTTATTTTAAGATACCGTCATTCTTCCCCATCAGCCACTGTTGTTGTTGAGTGTTCGCGGAGAGGATTCAGTGCAAAGCAGCTCGCGAGATTACAGCATCCCGACTGCAGCTCGTGTTCAGAGAATCTGTTTACTGTTTTCATGCTGGTTTACTTTTGTTTTTCCCGGTGTTGTGAGGTCACAGGAGCAGGAAGTCAGTCTACATAATGACCTCATGAATGACCTCATGTTATTTGTAATAATTTGAACGTCCGGCATAACATGTGTCATTTACAACAATTTGAGAACGACAGCAAACATATTTTAAGGTTCAAGCGTTCACCTACAGAAAGGAGATTAAGAGGGAGGGAAATTCTCCAGACTCCCTTAAAAAATCGCTCAGTTTTGTGAGTTGTTGAATACAGAGGAACTTTATCAACTTTGTGAAGCTCTGTCTCTAACAAAGTCTTAATTATGTGTGTGTTGTCGTGAATTCAGCACATGCAATAGCCTCGTTTTAGCCCCAGTTGTACCCACATCAGTGTACACGGAGCCATGAAAAGGA
This sequence comes from Spondyliosoma cantharus, assembly GCA_900302685.1. Classification (NCBI taxonomy): domain Eukaryota; kingdom Metazoa; phylum Chordata; class Actinopteri; order Spariformes; family Sparidae; genus Spondyliosoma; species Spondyliosoma cantharus. The sequence continues at coordinate 2,638 of OMLP01028507.1, forward strand.
AAAACACATATAGGTCTCAAAAAGCAGCGAGATTCAATCCTTCTAAGTTATGTGATGTTATATGTTGGTTCAGTTATGTTGTAACCCTCCTCCCTGTTTCTCTGTCTGTCTCAGATTACCTGTGCAGCCCGGCGGAGAACGTTTTCAACATTGACTTCACCAGATTCAAGATCAGAGACATGGAGACCGGCACGGTGCTGTTCGAGATCACCAAACCTCCGTCCACAGGCGAGTCGCCCAAACTACTGCTGCTGCGGATTTGATTCATTTAACTGGACGTCGCTGCAATAAACAAGAGCGGGAACTTAACCTTTTGGCTGCAAACACTCCAAACTTAATTCACAAAACAATGCTGCCGTTTAGATCCAAAATGGCGCTGCAGTTACCGCGACAACAACTTAGTCAACACTTACTGTGACTGGCCTGAGAATGTTTTGGTGAATTGTTTCCTTGTGTCCCTAAATGTTCGCTATAGAAATGTAATAATCATGAAAACGTGCAGCGAACGCGACACGATTTTAAAGCGTCATCACGCAAACATCCAGTCAACGAGTCCAGCAACCTGCAGAAACGTCCTTGTAAAAGACACTAAAGTGTGTTTTTTAGTTTTAAGTATAGAAAATGTAGTAAAAACATTCCCACCGTGATCCTAAAAGGAAAACAAGCAGCCGAGAAAACTGCAAATATCAGAAACACTTTGTCGGCGCGTGTCTGCAGTCCATTGTTATCCGTCTCCGTCAGCTGTTGGAGCTGCAGCTCCACTCACGGAGAAGCAATTAAAGTGCTTCGCCACAATTTGCATAAAAATCACCCTTTTCTCTCTCCTCTGAGTCATAACTAAGATCCAAACAAGCAGACATGACACGCATATTTTTAGATGCGGTGGGACTTCCTGAAGACGCCATCATGTCATTAAGCTTCTCCGAATCTGCTGGGAAATCACAGAAAACGACACAGAATCATCCTGTTTTTCAGTTTTTCTTGAGCACTTCAGTAATCCTTCGATAGCTGATGTAAAGTTTTCATTGGGCCAATTTACCAAAATGCTGACAAGTACAGGCATGACAATACATATAGACTAAAACCTGAAAGATGTTATTCTATATAGTGTATCTCAACTATTGTGTCGTTAAATTAGGAAAAGAAATCCACAAATTAAAGAGATTTGATCCACAAATATAAACCTGTTACTTATTCTGTCTCTTGTTGTTGCTGTCATTATAAAAAGTGTTTGTTTCCAGTCATGTAAAAACCTCCTTGTCTAATAAAATGTCATTTCATTTCATTCCGTTCACACACACTGATCATTACGTAAGACAAAGCAGGAGACAAGAGGGATATCGACCCAAACGCCGGCCGATTCGTCCGCTACCAGTTCACCCCCGCTTTCCTCCGACTGCGGCAAGTTGGAGCCACGTAAGTGAGAACGTGTGTGAATCTTTACCTACAAGGATCGCCTCACCTGTCACCTGCGTCCTCTGTCTCTCTCTTTGTTCCGCTCCCTGTGATTTCTCCATGTCACTCACATTTCCTTGTCTTTCGTCCCTCCAGCGTCGAGTTCACGGTCGGAGACATGCCGATAGAGAACTTCCGGATGATCGAGAGACATTACTTCAGAGAGAAGCTGCTGAAGAGTTTTGACTTTGAGTTCGGCTTCTGCATGCCGAGCAGCAAGAACACGTGTGAACACATCTACGAATTCCCACCTCTGTCTGAGGACAGCAGTGAGTACACACACACACAGGCACACACACACACACACACACACACACACACACACACACACTAGAAAAGCACTGTGGAGGTCTGGTGGTTCATGCGGTGAGCTTATCGTTCAAGCCTGTCTCCTACAAACTGCATGACTGTAAAGTACAGAAAACTGTTTAAATGCTGCTAATTAGCTTTAGCAACGATTTACAATCAGCTGGTTAATTCTAATTGCTTCTTTTGTCCGACTAACCCAAAATATTTCATTTAATATCACATGTGACGAAGCAAATCCTCACAGTTGAGAAGCTGCATTAATTGCTGTCAGAGTTGTTTCGCATATTTCTCCTTTAAAATTGTACTAAAGCATTTAATCGTTATTAAAACAGATTCATGTTCTTCAGATTGATCAGTGCAGCAAAGATCGATTGAAGGCACAATTAAAGTGTCAGTTGTTGTATTTAGTTTCATGTGTCTCATCCCAAATGTCTGGATTAAGTTTCTTTAAGCAGTGTTTTCCTGGGAAGTACTTGTGCTACGTCTCACGTCATTTCTGTCTGTTCACAGTCAGAGAGATGATCCTGCACCCGTACGAGACGCAGTCCGACAGCTTCTACTTTGTGGACAATAAGCTGGTGATGCACAACAAGGCGGACTACTCGTACAACGGCGGGACGTAGAGACGACGCGCCGGCTCAACGGACTCACCTGAGGGATGATCGCTGGTGGGGTTAACATCCTGTCAATCCAGTAGTCTCTCTCTCTCTCTATATATATATATATATACCACCCAGAAAAATGCAGATGTGTCCACTGAAATCTGTGTGTGTGTGTGTGTGTGTGTGTGTGTGTGTGTGTGTGTGTGTGTGTGTGTGTGTGAGAGCATATACAAGTTTGTCAAAGAGTAGACAACACAAACACACACACACACACGTACACACAGCTCGGTGTGGCGTCGCTGTAACAAAAGTGTGTTTGTAACGTCGTAAACCAGCAAGTCAGCAACTTTTTAGGAAACATCAGCTGGTTTTAGCCACGTCATGAATAAGAAGACAAATATCTTTAAATACTCATAGAAATTATTTTTTTCATTCCTGTACATGATAGATTTTAGGAGCGATACTTGTGTCTAAAAACTCACTAACCCATTCAGTGAGTGTGTGTGTGTGTGTTTTATGGAGTGTGTGTGTTCCTGTACTTTGTATGGTTGTGTGTCTGTGTCCGCATGATTACCGGTCAAATAGATCTCCAGAAAACGTGATAGCACAGTAGACGGTAGTGAGCCATGTTTAGCAGACGTCCTGCTTCTTATCTCCTTTTTGTTCCTCGTTCATTTCTCGAGTCGTGTGTTTGAATCGCAGGGCGTGTGTGTTTATTGTCTCTGCTCGGAGCACAAACTCTCCACAGAGCCGAAACAACAAGACGACTCGTAAACGTGAGCCGATCTCATATAAACGTGCTTTGTCATGTGTGCACAGACTGTTCAGAAAGTGAAGGTTTTGCTTCGCAAGAGGGGAAAAAAAAAGGGATTTGTAAATGTTTTCAGTCAGATTCAGGAATGTAGCAGAAGTTTAAAGGTGCAATATGTGAGATCTTTTTAGCGTTACCGACAGAATGTGAAGAAATGACGGTGTTGACGAGAGTTAGCATGCTAACCAGCTAACCTGGTAAACACCAACACTCCCCTGGTCGTCCAGCTAGCTGCGCGGCTAACTGAGCTAACAAGCTACCAGTAGCTACAGTTGGGGGTGTATAAACAGAATACAGCGGTCACTCTGGTAGCTGTTTGGTATGTGAATTAGAGGTCAATTCTTACGTATTGCGCCTTTAAAAGAATAAATCACCCTTAAATCTCATGTATTTTTTCTTTTTTTTGTTTGTGTGAAATCTGATTTCTGCCTCGTTTTGATTCCGTTGTCGTCGCTCTGACACATTCCAGTGAGTTTAGGACCTGAGTGTGTTGATCTCTTGTTATCTGAGGGCTTTTATTCCACAGATCACACCGTGAATCAGTGACCGAATCGTCCCTGGACGCCTCGAAAGTGTAACAAGCACAGTTTCGCTTTCTCTCCGTCTGTGATGAGACACGACCCGACTCATAGCATCCAAACTGCTCTTTTTTATCCAGCACATCTTAAAATAATGTCTGATTTGATGCACTTGAAAGTCGGTTGATCCTCTTGTGTGTGTGATTCTACTGTCGCTCCAGAAAGTGTTTGAAAACAATCCTACGTGAGCCAGAACTCTGAAGACCTGCAGCCTGATGTCGGGTCAGAACAACACAACAACAAAAAACGCAGATTGTCTTTGAACATAGTCACTCGGCGGCCATTTCCCTCTGACGTCACGCCCGGGGTGGAAAGCTCAGAAGCTGGGATTATGTCACACCTTCCTGATTGATCAGCAGCTGAAAAGACGATGGATAGTGAAAATCAAGCGTGACGTCAGAGGAAAACGAGCCGCCATGTGAATGTGACTTTGGATTTTGGGGCCTGCACACGTTGTTGTTACAGCGAATAAAGAGACAAGATGTGTTAAACGTAGTGAAATGAGCAGGAGACTCTTCATCAGAGATAAAACAGATTGACTTGAATGTTACGTCAGATTTGTTGTAGAACAGATGTATTTATGACCGATTGTGACTCGTGTACAAATTATTTTGAACCGATGTAAAGTTTTTTGACGATTCAAATGTTGGTGTGACTGAAGAAAAAGTGAAATAAATAAAGATTTATGGGACTTTTTTGAAATATCAGTGTCTTGACTGTCGACTTGACTGCTTTATTTTCAGGATACGAACAGCTCTGGTGCATAAACACAAAATAATACCGTGGGAAAAACCCCTTCTGTCTCTTCTCTACTTTATCCTGTTGGAAGCTTCTTATCTCAAAGTTTTTCTTCCTCTGTGCTGAAGAACGTTTGTCAGAGTCACCTGCACCTTGTGTGCACATCCCCCTAATTACTGGAGTGCATCTGTTAATGGGATGATTCAACATTTTGGGGAATGTGCTTCTAATCTTACTGAGAGTTTGATGAGCTCGTCTGGCTCAGTCTGAGAGTAAAACATACGGAAGTGAAGAAACTACTTGATATCAATTTAATTTCAATCTGTTCTTTCTCACTTATGATAGTAATTGAAGAGTCGCTGGGACTTGTTGTAGATCGACATGTGCTGGACGATGATGGAAGTCACAGTTTGTTTGCCTGAGGACGAAGCTGTGCACAAAGTTTCCCTTGACTCCGGTTTTCAGTTCAGAGATGCAGCGATCCACTTTTTGTTTTCAATTCAGATTACAAAGCTTCTAAAAAGGACGTGATGACACCGGAGCGCCCGCTTAGCTCCTTGGCAAAAAAAGTACGTCTCTCTCGTGTAGTTTTCCAGATATATTTAACTTTAGTAACGTTTATCTCAAAGTTCGTCCCCAATGAAGTGATTTTTTATTGTGTCACACCAAATGACACCAGGAACTAGTAAACACTACCAGGGAATTGTTTAATTACATGATAAAGTCGGAGACGAGGGCGCAAACATTTATCACTGATGTCTGTGTTTTAGGACTCACTCGCACTCTAATGGCACACGATCAAAACTTGGGAAGAGTAATAAAATCGGCAGCATCTTACAGTTTGCAGTTTCCATAAACTCGCGGTCGTACCGGAGCAACGCTGCAGTGACAAAAGCGTTTATAGATTAAACACTCAACTTTAAATTTTAAGGAGAAACTTTTGACTTACAATACAGAATCTGTTTTGATTTCCTGTTGAAAGTAGATCTTCAGTCCCGAGCTGCAGACCTTGTGGCTCAGCCTGCACATGCACACACACCTGACCTTTGATTAAACCTGACCGCTCTCCTGTAGATGATAAACCTGCCACCTTTCTCCTCACCTGTCAATCCCTCCACCCCCTTATTCCCATACTGTTACCTTACCATCTCTTTCCCAATAAACTTTATCAGCCTCTTGTGATCTCTTTGCTGTTGAGTTAATGTTTGATTTTTTTGCCACAATATAGGAGATAGCGGTCATTTTAGTCTCATTACATCAGTGTTTCTCTGTGGAGCACATCCTGCTTTCTGTCAGCTTCGCTTCATTTCTACCCGTCTGTTTTTTTTTCTTCACACGGCCTCGACACTTTTCACCATGAGGCGCCTGCAGAGTGTTCTGAGGTGGCTGTGGTACCACAGAAACTACTTCATCATCTTCCTCACTCCGATCATACTCCTTCCTCTGCCGATCATGTACCCTTCATCGGTGAGTGTGTGTGTGTGTGTGAAGGTAACTCTTGTCTTGCCCGAAACATTCGTTACGACCGGCTGTGACCGTCCTGCGTGTCGACAGAAGCACATGTGGTTTCACACGCACAGTAAATATTTGTCCTGAGGTTTTGATAACTGCCTCTTCAGTCAAGCTGCCTACTTTCCTTCCAATCAGTCATTTCATGTTGGTACAAGTAAGTCACTGATCGAGGGACAAATTTAAAGATGACTTATAGACACGTTTTGGCTTTGAAACCATAAAACTGACCTTTAATATCACAGAATGAGACGAGAGTCAGACGGTTTTTCCAGTTGGAGTCTGCGTATAGAAATGTAGAATTACATTTGGGTGGAAGTGAATTTTACAACGAACAACATTCAAGTTTTTCTCTGTAAACATTCACGCGTTTGTTCTGCTGCTCGTGTGTCAATTATCTCTCGTTAGGAACAAAGAAAGATAAAGTCTCTAGAGCCAACTTCCTAACGTGATCACTGGAAACGCACTTCAGGTTACCTATCGTGTTTTTTTAGTGCTGCGACTTGACAAGCTTAGTAACTGACATATTGATTTACTCAAACATGAGGTAATGACGCACAATGTACAGCTGATCTTAAGACCACATGGGAACCCTTAAAGACGGCGACGCAAAGCGCGGCGAGTTATCTCCGATGTTCCCAGCAAATCATTTTGTTAAAACGTGTTATGACAACATTCCTTTACATTCATGTCACAACGCCGCTGTCCTTCAAGTCACCTGCCCCTGATGTGCAATAGCTAACGTTGCTAACGCCAGCTGGCAGATGTTAACTTTGCAAAGGCCAGCAAACATTAAGGTTGCTAACGTCAGCTAACGGTTACATTGCTAACGCTCAGACATTTTAAAAAAAAAATTCCCACAAACTGGCAACTACAAAGACTATTGATCACAGACGACATCTTATCTGTGTATCAGATATCTGACACAACGGCTTCGTGCTGACAAACCTTGTTAGCTGCTGGAATAAACCACATTTTTACCCAGAGATTAACAAAACAATCATGAAACAATGTGTTAATTAGGGAGCTTTCGAGGTGCTAGTGGACAGATTTAGTTACAACTAAGCTAGGCTAGCTGTTTCCAGTCTTAATGCTAAGCTAGGCTAACCCTTCTCTGGCCCCAGCTCAGTTAAAGGGCGGGACCTGCTGAGTTAAGCGAGTTTTGTGTTGGTTCTCTGTGAAAAAGGGCTTTTACTGAGGACTCATAAAGAATTATCTTGAGAGACAAGCGCTCGACAAACAGTTTGTTTAATGATCAAGCTGACTGCTATCTGCAGGTGTAAAATCTTATTGCCTTTTAAAGAGACGCTGGAGATAAAACAAGAACATGAAAGCTGAAACGTTTTATGTACTTTACTGTGAGTGTGTTTGTGTGTGTGTGTGTGTGTGTCTGCTTCCGTCTGTAATCTCTAACACACAAGGATCTTTGAACATCTCAGCATATTTTAGAGGTAAAACGACAAAACGCTGCCCTGATAATGTGAAGTTTGTTGCCTACCGTTTAGAGAACCATGTGTGTGTTTACAGGAAGCGAGATGTGGCTACGCGATCATCCTCATGGCTCTGTACTGGTGCACAGAGTGTATGCCTCTGGCCGTCACGGCCCTTCTGCCGGTCATACTCTTCCCGATGATGGGCATCATGAAGGCCGACTTGGTACAGTTATTAGTTATTGTCTCATTCTTAACGTTCGTCCTCGTCATTGTTGTGTCCAATGTCAACAAACAATCAAAAATGGAAACCTCAAATGAAACGGAAAGTTAAATGCAGCTGAATTTACTGCTCAGGCTTCCTGATTCCACCTCACATCCATCTTTGCTTGGCCCCCCAAGACGATGAGGTCAGAGGTCATTATCACCTCCAGAAAAGCTAAAAGGCACCACGAGACCAGAGCCAAATAAAGTACAATAAAACGAGAAAGTTTCTTCATGTTGGTTTGACCTTTCAGACAGTTCTTTTAAGGACTTTCTCCATACGTCCTTGCAGATCTGCTGATCGCTGGGTTTTAGCTTTATTGCTCATAAACATTTGATGATACATTACCTCCGGATGGAGCCACAGGTTCACACGCCACCGGCCACGTTCGTATTTATGATTCTGTGATTTATTTCAGGTCAGTATCGAGTATCTGAAGGACTCTAACATGCTGTTCATTGGCGGCCTGCTGGTGGCCATCGCAGTGGAGCACTGGAACCTTCACAAGCGCATCGCTCTCCGAGTTCTGCTGCTGGTCGGTGTTCGTCCCTCCCTGTAAGAAACCCTCACCTGTCCACGCCACAGCTGATCACCTCCACTACTGTTCTACTCACGACTACTGTCCTCCCGCAGGTTATTGATGGGGTTCATGATCGTCTCGTCCTTCCTGTCCATGTGGATCAGCAACACGGCCACCACAGCTATGATGCTGCCCATCGCCAACGCCGTGCTGCAGCAGCTGAGAGACACGGAGGCCCGGGCGGACTTGCGAGACTTCGAAGCTGAAGCCGCGGACAACCACGGGTTTGAGCTTGAAAGCAGAGAAACTAAACAGGAAATAACAGGAGAAAAACAGCCAGAGACCAAGACTCAGCCTGAGGAACGAGTGTGTAAGTGAACGCGGCAGCTAGATTAACGGGTTTATCGTCTTTTTGACTTTTCCACTAACACCAGTTTACTGAATGTCCCCAGATGAACATCAGTGGACTCCAGAGAAGCAGGAGCTCAGGAGAAGAGCAACAGAGGCGAAGTACGACCTCCTGACCAAAGGGATGAGTCTGAGCGTGTGCTACTCTGCCAGCATCGGAGGCACCGCCACGCTCACCGGAACGACCCCCAACCTCATCCTCAAGGGCCAAGTCGACCAGTAAGGCACAAATAAACCCAGCGGTGTATTATTCCAGATGTTTATACTCCTCTTCGTTATCTCATCCCTCCATCTTTCTTGTCTTTCCTTGAAGGCTCTTCCCCGACAACGGCGGCGTGATCAACTTCGCCAGCTGGTTCGGCTTTGCTTTTCCCAACATGGTGCTGATGCTGATCGTGAGCTGGTTCTGGCTTCAGATTATATTCCTGGGCTTCAAGTAAGACGACATGATGACATACATTTCTTTTTTTCCTCTCATGTTCAAACACATTGTGCCACTTACACTATGTGGTATCTGACCATGTGAATGTTTTTAGAATAATCAGGAATGTTTCTTCTTAGTACAGAAAAACACTAAAAACTATCCATAGTTTGGATTTCATGAGTATTGTTTATATACACACACGTCGCATACATTCCTCCTCTGTCTCGGGGGTCGCAGGTACGTCAGAACTTCTGCAAATAATACTGAAAATATTTGTCGTCGTCTTCATTCGGGATATTTTTTACATTTTGGGTGAACTGACCCTTTAAAGGTGAAGCTGCAAACACACCTCACCTTTTGACAAATATGCAAATATTGCTCTCTGACGGAGAGTTAACTGAGAACATGACGGTAGAGCCAGCAGCCTGTTAGCTTAGCTTAGCACAAAAGGGGCAAAACATCCATCCTGGCCAACTACTAGCGCCTCTCAAGCTCACTAATCCCTGCATATACTGTGATATATACCGATATATTCCCTGGTTGGGACTGCTAACTTGGTTAGAGGATTAAAAATAATTAATAAAGTCGGCTGAAGCCTCGTAGTCAACAAGACAAATTTCCCTGAATGGGACAATAAAGTATCGTATCGTATCGTATCGTATCGTATCGTGAAACATTTCTGGAGCTTCACAGCAACACAGCGATGCTTCATTCTCCTAAACAACTGAAGGAGCTGAACACGGCTCCGTACAGCTTCTACATCATAATTCAAATCAAATTGTGATCTTGGAGCTTCTGGAGACTTTGATTAAACCAAACGAGCTGTTTGAATCTATTTTATGTTTTGCGGTTCCCGTCTACTGCAACACCGTCTCGCTGTGACGCTCCACAAATGTGTAGTGGACTACGAAATGTAGATAATGGCTGAATTCGTATTATTTTTATTGCAGGTTTTTCAGGCTTTCTGCAGATTAAAGAAACAACAATGATTGTATTAATTAGAGGCTCTTTGTTTTGTTGTATTCCTGTTTTATACTCGGCTATCTGATCGTGTAATAAACTACGCTAACTAGTCCGGTGTATTATGAAAACAACTAGCTAACCATCACGCTGTCATGGCTGACTCAAATATGATCTATAACCTCTGTGCTCTGCGATCGGGTTTCATTACGCTGCTTCGTGCACCAGCTTCACTTGTTTCCGATCATTTTGCTGACCCTTAAACTTAAGAAAAGCTGCAAGATAAGTTTTATGGTGCAGTAAAAGAGGACGAGCCGGTGTCAGGGTCAAACCCAGGCTTCTATTTGTTTTCGCTGCTGTTATCAGGCGAATGATATCTTTAAAAGACGGCTTCTATCCTCAGGCAGCAGTAGTCAAGACTTCAACACAACTCAAGAGTTTTTAGTGTTTGATTTTCAAGTTTCAGTAGAGAAACTCCGTCCAAACATGCTGATCTGTATTATGAAACCACTGGGTAGAAATCGCTCAGAAATCCTGAAACAGCTCCTCGGTTTGTTGAACCACCTCCACTTTTTTTCTCCTCAGCTTCAAGCAAACGTTCGGCTGTGGCGGGAAATCCGAAAGAGACAAAGAGGCGTACGCGGTGATGAGGGCGGAGTACAGGAAGCTGGGCTCGATGAAGTTTGCTGAGATAGCGGTGCTGACCATCTTCACCCTGCTGGTGGTCCTGTGGTTCACCAGGGAGCCGGGCTTCATACCCGGCTGGGCAACAGTGCTCTTCCCAGCAGGGTGAGTCTTTTGCTGTCGTCCCTTTTTGCAGCTTTACATCAGTGTTTGTCTGCGTATTTGCTGCGTTTCATTGAGGAACAAATGGGTTGAACAATGTGATCTCGTGCCTGTCAGGTATGTGTCCGACGGAACCACCGCCATCTTCATGTCGATGCTCTTCTTCATCATCCCCTCCCGGATGCCCAAGTTTAGAGGCTACGGTTTCAACGAAGCAGGTGAAAACCCCGTTAATAAAGCACGTTAATGATGTTCGTGTGACCTAAATTTCATCTCGTCGGAGCGCTGGGTGATGATTACCCAGTGGATATGACGCTGCTCTTTAAAACTAATTACTGCTCCGTGTTCACACTTCGTCTCGGACTCACAGGTAAGAAGGTGAAGTATCCCAAACCTCTGCTGCACTGGCAGGTGGTTCACGAGCGGATGCCCTGGAACATCATCCTGCTGCTGGGAGGAGGCTTCGCTCTGGCTAAAGGCAGTGAGGTAAACACTTTGTTCCCCTTTTAAGACCTTTATAATCCTTTTATATTGATGTTGAGCTCTGGGAACATGGCACAGGTAGTTATTAGACATTAATATTGCTTATAACATTTGTCTCCAGGAATCGGGTCTGTCCACGTGGTTGGGAGATATGCTGGCCCCTCTGGAGAAAATTCCCCCCTTCGCCATCTCGATTCTGCTCAGTTTGCTGGTGGCGACGTTCACCGAGTGCTCCAGCAACACAGCCACCACCACCCTGTTCCTGCCCATACTGGGCTCCATGGTGAGCAGAACCCAAGACGTCGGCGCGTCGCTTTCAGGTAACACGCGGCTTCCCACCGTATTTAACTGCGTTGTGTTCACGTCTCCCAGGCCCAAGCTATTCGGATCCACCCTCTGTACGTGATGCTGCCCTGCACCATCGCTGCGTCTCTGGCCTTCATGCTGCCCGTGGCCACACCACCCAACGCCATCGCCTTCTCGTTCGGGAACCTCAAAGTCATCGATATGGTACGTTTCTTACACGTGCAGCGATTAAAGCAGCTGCATCTTGAGTTTTATAATCTGGAAATTAACATTTTTGCACGTCTACTTCCATCCTGCTCCTCCAGGTGAGAACCGGCTTCATGCTGAACATCATCGGGATTTTGACCATTAATTTAGGCATCAACACCTGGGGATACGCCATGTTCGACATGGGCACCTTCCCCGACTGGGCCAACGTGACAAACGTCAAACCTTGAGTGACGGAGGACGGGATAAGCGATGGAGTAAAGTATTCCTCTACGGTGCAACCTAGTATAATCATGTTTAACAGTCAGCATTTCATCAGGACTGAGTGGAAGACAAAAATATATCTCGAGTGAAATAAGCTTTCAAACTTTGGAGGAAAATATTGGATCCCATCATGTGAATTAAGCTGACGGATTTAAAAGGAGAGAACAAGAGAAAGTCACTTTAAATCTCAGGAGCTGTAGCAGAAAGACGGGGAGTAAATGAAAAGGTTACAGGAGATTTATCAAAGAAATTACAAGTTTTAAAGATCCAAAATAATCTATCAGACAACAAGCTGTGTAATTAAACAGACAACAAACTGTTAAAGAGAAAATGAGGTCATTTCCTTGTACACGTTTCCCTGAATGTGATCGTAATCAATTTATCAGCAACAAATGATGCAGCACAGCCAGTGATTGATTGAAACAATGTGATTATTCTGAGTGATGTCGTGTTTGTAGAGAATATGTTAATGAGCTGACGTTTAATTAATTGTATCAGTTAATTTAACTTATTACTGTGGTCCTTTTTTTTTGGACCGTACCTTTTTGTGTTTTTTTTTTTGTTTCGTCACACTGTTTTTACCCCCAGCGAGCGTTGACTTTATACTTTTTATCTTGTGATTTGTTCTGTGTATGTAAATGTAAATGTTCATCTTAAATTGTAACACGCTGCCTCGATGAACACAGGTGAAATATAATAAAGGAACAGTTTGACATTTTAGGAAATGTGGTCGATCTCTGGCGCTCTCGTGACTGTACGGTAAAGATCAGACTTCAGCGGGTGGCTAAAGACTTGAAACAAGGAGAAAAGACGAGTCGCGCTTTGTCCAAAGGTAAACCAACAAAGAAAACGGAGCCAGGCCGACTGCGTTCTCATGTTTCCAGCCTTTATGCTGAGCTCAGCTAAAGACTTCTAGCGCCAGCCGCACAATGAGCGAACAGGCATGAGTGTTATTTCCCAAAATGTTGAAGTGCTCCTTTAACAGATGCACTCCGGTCCACAAAGTGCAGGTGAAAAATGTTCCAAATTAAAGCTCTGAAAGCGCACAGATCAATAGCAGGAAGGTGTTACGAGTATTGTGTACAGTGAGTCAGATGTAAAGGCTGGTTGAAGGATAACTTTGAGATAAGAAGCTGCCAACAGGATATGGAGGAGCAGCGGAGGTCAGACTGTGCCGCAGTTATCACAGGTGAAGAGACAGAACGTCCCCGCGGAGTGTTTTCCCCACATTGCTTTTGTGCTTATGTAGCAGAGCTGTTTGTGTTCTGACAATAAAGCCTCATCATGTGAACTGTGAGTGAGCGTCCGCTTTGTTTCCCACGACACCGACAGCCACAGTTCTTGCAGGCTACTTTCCTTAACTGCTGCAGCACGTTTAAAGCATCTCCCATTACGATTACAGATGAATTTATAAAGCTGGAAGCCTGACATGAGCACAGCAAGTTCACCAGTTACCATTCGATATCTCTTGTGAAGGTGTAGTTCATTTTATTTTAACTAAAATGAACTACACCATCCGACAGCTCCACAACTTTCTAATTCAGCCTAAATGTTTGCTAACACGCCGGTCCAGCATCCTAACGTCACCTGGGGTTTGTGGAACTTAAATCAAATAATGAAAATAAAACATATTGTCGGCTAGCTGCTTCCTGCGTGTGTGTTCGGCTAACTCCACCACATCTTGGGCAAATGTCTGACACACGGAGCTGAGTTTGTCTGAGCATTGTTTGTCCTGATGACTCGTACAGATCAGAAATGTGGCATTAAAACTTCAGAGCAAGTTGGATTTTAGCTTTAAGAGTGACTTAAGGACAAGAAATAAGTCTGCAAGCCAATAAAAGGGCAACATGAGACGTCTATATATTGATAATAAATATGTCACTGGAAAGTTTTATAATCTTACTCAACACACAGAAGTTATATGAGAATTGTCTCTTGTTTTTATAACTCCCACCCCACATATCAGATAAGGATAGCTTCAATTAGCCTCAGTCGTAAAACGCTGTCTGTGCAGAGAACTCGGCTTCTTTCTAACTCAAGTTCCCAACTCACTTTTTTAATTTTGTACAAAATGTTGTCTGAAAACAAATCTACTAAAATATCAGTATTGTGTTTTAATAAACGTGATATGTAGGCGTCAGAAGTTCTTGAACAATTGCAGCTTTATTGATGTTCTCTCTGGTAAATGATTCACTATACGAGCCCTGAAAGTTATTTGTGTAGTTTATATTGCAGTGAACGTAGAGACCCGACCGTCACGGTGATTTATAAAGCATTGCATCGCTCAGTAAAGATGCAACTACCTCTGATGATCAAAGGAACGACCACCAAACATCAGACCTGAACTGTTTTTAGCGCAGATTTAATAACAGGCTGTGTTACGATGCACCTTCTGTGATGAGAGGTTCAAAGGTTCGGTGATCATTGTGTTCGGGAAGACGGCCCCCCATCCAAAGAAAACCTGCTGACGCGTTCACTTACCGGATATTAAGTTTGTTATATAACTCCTTATCACAGGAAAGTCGAGACAATGGATAGGAGATGCATATAAAACCTTTATTTCCATTTAATGAGCTCACGGGATCATTTGTTCCAGGTTGTAATAATTCATCACTGATTAGATCAGACGTTAAATAAAACTTTGCACAGAGAGCGAAAAACTGAGACGAAGAAAATGCAGCTCAGCATTTAATCAGAAATGAAAACAACAATTAAGTGCAGAGAGTAATTTTCCATATTTAAACAGCAAGGGGTGAATATGAGAGCTATAGATATCAGCAAGAGTATTAACAGTATGAACATTGTTTAAAAAGGCACTAAATTAAACTCAGAATTGATATCAGGTAATAATACAAACTGAATAAACAAGGTGTTCTCAGAGGAAAATAAGGTCCCCAGCAAATAAAAATAAAGAAAACAGAATGAGAAGGTGAAGACAAAGAGAGTTTGTTTATTTCGTTTGTTTCAGCCAAAAAACTACATCATGCACCTTTAATAAGTGCTGTAAAATATAAACAGAGTGAACATGTGCTGCGATTCAGTCGATCCACAACGAGCTCCTTGGACTTGGGTTTTGTTGCCAGGTCCTGGACCTCCTCCCCGTAGGCCAGCTCATCATTGATAAGGCCAATCAGCGCTGTGTCATCCTCAGACTTGATAATGTTACGAGAACTATGAACATGTGCAGTCGCAGGCGAAGAGGGAAGAACAGGAGAGGACTCAGCACACGGCCCTGTTGGACTCCGTGTTCAGGGTCAGCGCTGAGGAGGGTCTGCTGGGTAGAAAGTCCAACATCCAGCTGCAGAGGACGGGTTGGTGCACAGGTCACAGAGGATGAGGAGGATGTTGGTTATGTAGATGTTGTTGCTTATATTGAGTCAACAGAATGAGCCCAACACGCTGCAGGTAGCTAGCGTTAGCAACGTTAAGTATTGTAACAAACCTCTTGAGGGAGCAGATGATTCGAACAACATTCGAGCGTGAACGCGATGGAAGGAGGGAGATGAAATGCAACATTTTGTAACTGAATGTTTTCAACAACACCTTTAACTTTATTCTTGTTGATGCATCTCATCCTAGAGTCACATCTTAATCATTATAAACTGTTTTTAGTATCTGTACGACACCAGAAGAAAAAACAAGCCGGTCGTTGCTGCTTTGCTGCTAAATCTATAAAATCAATCTGAAATCTGAATAATGATAACAATAATCAGCCGCTATAAAATCAGTGTTTTGAAGCCTCTAAATGGTCTTGTGAAATATCATGTCTTATTAATTGACAGCTAATAGAGATAACACAGCAACTCAAGTCAACTGATCCGAGCCGCACCGGGATCCAAAGTCCACCTGCACTAATAATCAGTCAAGGTTCCCGCGAGGTTATCAGGTTTATGAGCCGCTTTCACTGCACAGATACATAATTAAACACCGACGACCACCATCGTTTGCATTGATTTATCTGCTCTCTGATGGGCACTGCAGGCTCAGACCGGCTACAGTCTGAGTTTAGAGGAAAGCATGAGTAACAATCGTCTTTTTTAATGTTTAACCGGGTGATGAGGAAGCAATAACACCGCTTTAATCCCTCCGTCGACGCCAGTTGAAGTCCAGGTTTCAGCCTCTGCGTCTCTCATGGTGCTGAATCTGATCTTAATTCCTTCCAGACAGTTTTTATGTTGGTCGTCTACAATTTAACAAACCAGCTGCTCCACAGACTTTAAGAAATATTCCTCCTTTGTTTCTTGTTGAACCTTTTTTTAGTCACTTTACTATCAGGGCTGAATGTGGAGGAACGTATCGTGTTTGCTTTCGGGTTGTTTTTTTACACCACAGATCAATAGAGGGAAAAAAGTCTGTCCTGGTTACACAATGTCTGATCTCAGAAACTCATCCACACTCTCCCAGAAGGTACACACAGTATAAACAATACATGTCGACGATATCACACTTTGGTAGTTTCTTGTCTGATTTGTAGTTTTGCTCCTAATCTAGAAGCATTCAGACAAACAGACGACCGGTGCAAGAAATATTCAGATGAGCAATCACAGTTTAATGATTATCACAGCTGAGTGTTGACAAATCAGGAGGGCAGGCGCCCCGGGGGTCAGCAGCTCCCGAACACAATCTATTGATCATCTGCACACAGAGCTGCACCCCAAAGTGGGGCACACCAGTCTGTGGTCAACAGGCAGTAAAGTGCGCAGTTTGCTTCTGAATCAAAGTTTCTTAGTTTGTTGTTTTTTCCAAAGTAGGATATTTTTCTGTGGGTCGGCATGAAGCCAGCGGCGGTTCTGCTGGGCCTCGTCCTCCTGCTGGACGCCACCTTTGCTGTAGAAGGTAAATCGTCCTGGAATTCGATTTTTGGCATAAAAAATCTGATATTATTACTTTACCATCATATTTCACCTCTACGTATCGTAAAATCTGTTATCTTGAACATAATCAATGAGCTGTTTTCCCAGAGAGTGTGTCTGAAAGAAAAAATAAACAGGCTGACGTGTATTTTGCAGTTATTCTTGAGCTTTTTATTATCTGATCAAAGTGTTTTTGATTCATTGTGTTATACTTTTACTGTATTTCATGTATTTGTACATGTGTGTGCTGCAGCGTCACAAAGAAGCACGTACACATGTTAAAAAACATCATTCTATATTTACAAGTTTATGCTGAACCTGAAGTTCTGTACTTAAGAACAACTTTTAAATGCTTGTCTCCGGTTATTTCACAGATAATATTTACTTTAGGGGAAAAAATAGGATAAACATGTCAAATCCAACATATCATCAGATTAAACCATCAGATCCCAACGTGTTTGACTCAGGATCCTTTATTAAAACGAACAAGTTTCTAGTTGCGCATCACATTTCAGATGTTTGTGAGTTTATCAGCTCTACAGAACAGAAACGTCCTCGATAAACTTCTCACAAGGCCAAATGATCAAATATTTCCCAAAACAGAGCAAAGATCAGAACAATCTGACACATTTAAACGATGATTTCACCGTTAATCATCTCATGAACCTTCCAATTTATGGCCTCCTGAAAATCCCTGTTCATAAATGTAAAGTAGTTAAAACCTTAACGAGTAACAGCAGTAAAATACAGCACATGTTAATGACTCAGCATCGGGAACTATCCAGTCGTGTCATCTGCAAATAGTAAAGGAGCTCATCTCTGTTGCAGTGATGCTTTTACTTCTGATTGTACATTTGGCTGATGATGCTTCTGCACTTTCACTGCAGTATGAATTCAGATGCAGTATTTGTAAATCCTGATCACAAACTACATTTCCACAGAGACCTGTGTGGGTCGCTGCGGCGCCTTCGACCCGCTGAGGAAATGTCAGTGTGACTCCATGTGTGTGTACTACGGAAGCTGCTGTGGGGACTTTGACACCATTTGCCCTAAAAAGAGTCAGTGCTGTCACAGAATATTATCCCTTCCCTGAATCATCTATTTGTATTCAGCTCAGTGTTCAGCATTAAGTTCTCCTCCCTCAGTTGCCCGTGGTGACACTTTCGAGGAGACGGATGAAGTGACAGAAGCAGCGACGACTCCCATCGTGGCCGCCGTGACTATTCAACCAACCTTCGACGCGGCTGCAGTAACCAGCCCGGCCTCTCCTCCGCCGCCCACCACAGCAGCACCCACACCAGCTGTGGATCCTGACGCAGCGCCCTGCAGCGGTCGAGCTTTTGATGCCTTCCTGCAGCTGAAGAACGGA
>OMLP01028507.1:30915-54212 GCA_900302685.1 Spondyliosoma cantharus
TACTACTATGTTTTTAAACATGATATTTAGACAGCTTCTTATTTTTGAATGTATTAACATGTATTAACACATACAGTCTTCTGCAATAGGACCACGTAAATTTTAGTTTAATGTTTGATATTTCTTTTTATTATTAATATTTGGAAGCTTTTAATTCTTCTTTTAAACGGGGCAATGCTAACTTCCGGGTTAGCCTACAAAAATATGTCGTCACTACATCACTGTGTTGCATTATAATGTTATTAGAAATCATCTATTGAGATAGAAAACGATGGAACGTTGTCTTTCTGTTCCCTCATAAATATATAGTTAAAAAAAATAGAATTAAAGAGTTTCTATTCAAAGTTGTACATAGGCAGCTTTCTGTAAAATACTATATTTGGTGTTTTTTCCCTGATGTAAACAACAGAAGCTCTTTTTGTGATGAACATGTTTTTACAGATTGTTTCAATGAAGCTGCCTTTTGGCCTGATTTACAGACATACCTTTCTGAAATGCTTGAAGAAGATGTCTCTCCGACAAAGACTGATATTTTACTCATTTTTGAAAAGTCCAACTTCTACCCCAGGTGAAATTTACATAATTGATTTACTTGTTATTTTATCAAAATAAAATAGCTTTGAAAGATTTTCCTCCTGTCCCGTCACACTTAAAGTTACAGATTTGGAATCATATTAAGATTAAGATTGGCTTTATTTATCCCACAACAGGGAAATTTGCTTGTTACAACAGCTCGAGCTGCAACAGTACAGGAAAAAGAATCAGAGAAAATTATATATTTTAAATATTTGACTTCGATTGAAAATTTAGATAAAAAAAAAAACAGAAATTGGCAAAAACAATTAGACTATTGACCATTTCAATTGTTCTCCTTTCAGTTAGCAGACCTCTAAACTGTCCTTATTTTTGTTCTAGAAATTATCTTACATTATGCACATTCTTGTTATTTCCACATTCTGTTATTCTTGTCATTTCACATATTTAACAACAAGCAGAGTTTGCACTGATTTTATCCCTTTATCTTCTTCACATTCTTTTTACTTTTACTATCATATTTCTGTGAGTGATCTGTTTTTTTTAATGTAGGTGAAATATGTGTGTATGTGTGTCTATGTATAAGCTACTGGATGTCAAAATTTCTATCTATCTATCTATCTATCTATCTATCTATCTATCTATCTAAACTGTATTCTGTTGTGTTTTTGTTTTGTTTAACTGAATTTTGATCTTGTATGTATTTCATGTTCTTGTATTTTCTTCAGCACCTTGTAACTGCTTATGAAAGACTATAAAAATAAATATCATTGTTATTATTACATTGTTATTAAGGTTTATCCTCTGAGGATCATGAACGTGGTGGCAGTTCATGTTGTCACCATCACAGCTAGCAGTGGCTAATGCTAGCTCCATGGCGGTTTGGCCCCGCCCCCCGCGTGGGCGTGACCTAACGGGAGAGCGGAGCTGTGTTCTCCGCCGCTGTCATCATTCAGCTCCTCCGCTGCGGACTGTCTCACCTCCAGACTGAGAGGAATCTCCACAAACTCACCTCCAACTGACGTAAACCAGGTAGGAAACCAGGTGGGAGCGAGACGAAGCCCACCGTGCTGTGTTTTTCTCTGTGTCGTCAGAGACCGTTGGTCTAACGGCTGACCAACGGCGACCAGCGGAGCCGCGAGAGCGTCGATAAAGTAGCTGATAAAGTCTGTTTATGAAGAAAAATCTGTGATAAAACAACCTCAGTCCGCCATTGTGACAGGTTCAGAAGACACGGAACGACAGTTGTGGTCGAGTTATGTCTCAGTTACTGAGTTAAAAACATTAAAAGTCCGTTATTGGACCAACCGGATGTGACACGGTGTGTTATGCTAACTATGCTCAGAGCTGCAGCTTCGCCTCTGACACACTGAAGATTATTATTCTCCAGAGTTTCACATTACAACAGTTTTCTATAAACAAAGAGCAGCACAGAGACTCGCAGCAGGTGTTCACCAGGCAGCAGGGCCATTCACACCGAACCAGAGAAGACCTCAAACAGTCACAACTGCCATATGTTGTTGCTATAGTAACTGAAGTATGCTTTTATTTTAGTAATATTATCAGTAGGCTACCAGGGAGTAAATATTCAGATCTTTGAGGCTACTTCACTCTTAATAAAGTATTAATACCATCATGCAAAAAACAAAAATACTCCATGACTAGTAAAAGTCCTGCAATGGGTTAAAAGTGTGTAAGTATAATCATGAAAATGTACTTAAAGTATTACAAGTCCTAGCATTACATACTTATTACTAATATGTGAATATAACAGCAGGATTCTACTGCAGTAGTTAGTTGAAGAGCTATTTGTTTTTACTTTTCTACGAAGGACCATTGCATTTATTATTATTTAGATGTTGATTATTGTCCCGATTAATCAATTGACAGTTGGTTCAGTCCAAAATAAAGAAAACAAATATATATTCAGTTTATACTGAGTGATGTATAACAGCACTTAGAATTACCCTGAATTGGATGACTGAGGACCTTCATCAACATATTTTCAGTTTAGCATCAAATCCTCATGTTTGCAAAGCTGCAACTAAAAAAAACTTCAACACTTCTTCACAGTTTTGCTTGAAAACTCATTCTGTCAGTAGATTTATAGAGTAATTGTCTCAGCTATTGACCAGATGTGCATGGATGATTTAATACTTCAGGTTTTAAACCATTTAAACCACATTCTTGCCGTTGAACGTGCATCAGGAAGATGTTGACTTTGTGCTAACGTTTTAGTCACGTGTGTTTGTTTACTTGGTTTACGGATCAGCTGGACGAGTTCCTCAAAACCAGACAGACATGTAGTTGCGTGATGCCTGCAGCTAACAGTAGATCACGACTCTTTTTTTCCCAGGATGTCCCGGGAGCAGCAGGCGGTCGCTCTTGCCAGGAAAGCCTTTGAAACAGGCAGGTCCAAACCTTTAGAGTACCGGATCTACCAGCTGAAGAGCCTACAGCGGCTGTTCATTGAGAGGCAGAGAGATGTTTCAGACGCCATCAAGAAAGACCTCAATAAGGTGAGGAGTGAGGCGATATATTGGTTTGAGTATTCAAGTGTGCGTTCCTTCTGGTTCCTTCACTCTTCTATGACAGTAAACTGAATATTTTTGCGTTGCTGATGAAACAAGACATTTGAAGACATTATCTTGAGCTTTGGGAAACAATAATAGACATTTCTCACCATTTTCTGACCTTGTATAGACCAGACAACTAATCATTTATCATGAGAAGGGTTAGGGTTAGGACGACACCATTCACACTGTTTCACTTTGTTTATATGTGGCGGACCCTGCAAGGTTGTTTATGCAGTTATGGAAACGATAAATATTTCTGAGTTTGTATTATTACCTCATTAATATTGTAATTATTACAATTCTGAGTCTGAATTTATTCTCCCAAACTACACGGTGCACCTTTAAGATTTACATACAGGAAGGTGTTCAAGTGTGTAAAGCGGCAAACAGTTTGCAAGCGGGCCGAAAGAAATATGACATCATCAAGCCCTAATGTGACTGTCTTGACCCCCAGAGCGAGGTGGGGACCCAGCTGTACGAGACTCTGGGTCTGGAGGGGGAGATCAGCCTCGCCATCAGGAAGCTGAAGGAGTGGGCCGCCCCTCGGCCCGTGGAGAAGAACCTGCTCACCATCTCCGACACCGTCTACATCCAGCCGGAGCCGCTGGGAGTGGTGCTCATCATCGGGGCGTGGAACTACCCGTGGGCTGTCACCATCCAGCCGCTCATTGGAGCCATCGCAGCTGGTACTGTAGCGTGCTGTGTGTGTGTGTGTAGTGGAGTGGGTGAAAGGACAGCATGTGTGTAATGTAACAATGTCAAAGTTCACAATTCTATCCGATATCGTCATTTCCCTCCCTGTGGTGAACTTTCAGAAGAGATTTGTCTCATCCTTGTCTTGTGATTTGAACCACAACAGTTCCTTTTTTTTTTTTTTATCGGGCTTTAACCAACAGTCTTTACTCTCTGCCTCGGTCATAGATTCAGCATAAAGTTGTACATGTAATTGCTACATGCATGGTGAACATTTCTCAACTCTGTTCATTGTTCCTATCAGTGAGTGCTCTAAGGCGAAGGTTAGACTCAGACTCGGCTCCAAGATAATGATTCAACTCATGAATAATATATTTACATCTTAAAAGCTACCTTTAAATGGCCGCCCTGTGCTTGTATAGAAGCTCGGCCGTGATCACTTTCTGATGCAAACCGTAGTGTTGAGTGTTTGTTTGTAACGGTTCAGCATGACACTGCAGTATTTCAACAGGCTTTTGTCTGATTCTTTATCCGCTCAAATCTCTTGTTTGTTACTTGCCCCCAGTGATAGTTTTACATACAAAGTGCCACTAGAGCTGCTGCACGTAGACAGGTCATTTGTATTTCATTTGGATAAAGGCTGTTGAGACTCAAACGGATCTGGAGGACTTAAATGAACCACTCCTTGTCAGGCTGCAGCTTCATGCGGTTCACTGTTTGTACAGAATGGACTTTATCCTTTACCCTCCTGCTCCAGCGCTATCACACAGTCATATCAGCTTTGCAGGTCACAAGAGATTTCTCTAGATTTATTGGCGTGATACAGATAATCAAAATACAAATGTAGGCCAAAGGGTACCGTCAACACCAGCACCAAAGATTTTACTAATAGAACTAATCACCTATAACACTGGTTACCAGTCCAGAAATTGTGAGTGTTGTGTCATCATGCACCACCTGCTGACAAGAAAGGAAAATTAATTTATTTTAATGAATAAATGTTAATCTTAGACGAGTCATTTATTCATTAGGTTGTGTTTTCACATGTCCGTTTGTTGTGTGATTGGTTTGTCAGCAGGATGACACAAAACTACTGAACGAATTTCCAATTTGATGCTGATTTGATGGATCTAGCAGACTTAAATATGCTTTTCATAGCGGGTAGTCTTTTATCAGCTTCTATACAGTAACAACGAGGGATATAAACCTACAAATACCACCCTGGTGCAGAAGAGATCGTGGGGATTCACAAGGGCCCATTTGGTGCCCTAGGCGAGATTAAATAAAAACGACAGCAGACAGAATAGGACAAACAACAGCTTGCAGCAGTTATTTGCATAAGTGGTGTGTTCAACATAACATTTAATATTAACTTTTGATAAAAGATTCACCATTTCACAATAAAGAACACAGAGTACAAGTGGCGCATCCGGACAGGTTGACGTGAACGGACCTCTGTGGCACCTGTTTGACCCTCTGAGGTGCGCAGCCAATGACCACACGTCACGTGACTCAGCACCATAAGTGAGCAACATGTAATTGTTTATCTTTTTCTTTATTTTGTTAATATTTGTTATTTTCAGAGAGATTTTCAGGGGGCAGGGGGCGCCAACGGGCATCGAAAATTATTAGTTGTTTTTTTTTTCTCTCTCGAGGGTGATTGGCGGCGCTCCTCCAGCAGATGGCGCTCTAGGCGACCGCCTATATCGCCTATGCCTAGAGCCGGCCCTGGGAAGCTGCAGAGAGAAATTGCACCTTCTCCAACACTGAGAGGGGAATATTTTAGAAGTTTCTGTATATATAGATATGTCTTCTGAAGTGTCATAGTTTGATGAATTATTTCCAACTAAAATACTAAAATCAAAGCAGGTATATGTTATAAATGTGCCGTCAAGTAAAAAGAACCCTGATAGATTCACTACTGTACACAGTTAGTGACAAGCTGCTGAGCTGAAAGAGCTGAAAAATCACGACTGTCAAGCTGTTTGCTAACAACTTCCCAACATGCTGATGGAAAGTGAGCTGAAATTTCTGGAGCGTTACCGCAAGTCAGTGTCGCAGCTATCTCCAGAGTAGCTAAGCATCTCTTTGTTTTGTCATGTGCCTCTGCAGGTAACGCTGCTGTGGTCAAACCCTCCGAGGTCTGCGTTCACACGGCGAAGGTCATGGAGGAGCTGCTGCCACTTTACATCGACAAAGTAAGGATGGGTCTGGTAACATTCACATGTATATGTATCAGAGGAGTCACAAAAGTGGAACAAGACGTATTGATATAGTTCTAAATTGTACAAAGACGGTTTTGTCATGTCCTTTCTGGACTGAAACACAGATTTTGCGCCGTGTTTTTAGTCCAGACTACTGGTCCAGACAACAAAGATAGTAAAGAGAATAACAAAATATAACAAAATCTTAATTAAAAGCTCATGTCCCACAAAGATGTTGAACATGTTGCTTCAGGGACTGAATGCGTGTTTCTTCCCTGTGTGTCAGGAGCTTTACCCTGTTGTAACCGGAGGAGTGCCGGAGACCCAGGAGCTGCTGCGCCAGAGGTTCGATCACATCTTCTACACCGGCAACAGCATGGTGGGCAAAGTGATCATGGAGGCAGCCGCCAAAAACCTGACACCCGTCACCCTGGAGCTGGGCGGCAAGAGCCCCTGCTACATCGACAAGGACTGTGACATAAGCGTCGCCTGCAGGTCAGTTTCTCACAACCTTCCTCATTTTCTTATTTAGTATTTTCAGCCAAATAAATGTTTTTTTCCATCCAGTCCCTGTTAAACTGTCGCTCTTCTTTTCTGTGACCCTCCTCTTAACTCTGCCACTGCTTTGTAGGCGTGTTGCCTGGGGAAAGTACACTAACTGTGGTCAGACCTGCATCGCCCCAGACTACATCCTCTGTGAGCCCAGCATCCAGGACCGGGTCATCGAAGAGGTCAAGAAGGCCATTAAGGTACAGAAGACCTGAGAACACACGCTGAGGAAAAGTAATGATCTGTTTGATCATTTTAAACTTCGTAAGTGGTCTTGAGATTTGGGGGCTATGCACACGGAAACGCTCTTTACTGTAAGCTCACATGTTTTGCATCGTATTGGCCGATCGTCCACATGGATCCTGTAAACGCACTTTTGAAACCTGGTCTCAGGGTGGAAAAATCAGAAAACGCCGCCCTCTCATTCTCACGTGGACAATGAATCCACCTGCTTTCCGAAACTCTAGCCTTCCACCTCTGAACCCTGCGACGTCTCATAACAACAACAACAACAATGGCGGACTACGTGCTTGTGTTGGTGTTTCTTGCAGCTTCCTCTCCTTGTAGTCGAGTGTGAGTCGCAGCAGCAGTTTCACCTCATTATCGCTCCACACAAACCATTCTGGTTTCCTTGCACTAGACATTTTCGTCTTCTTCTTCTTCTTGTGTTCGGTTTCTTCTTCTAGTGTCTGTTTGTAAACAGCCACAAGCTTTATGCTCATGCTCCGTCCCTCCTTCTCCGTTTTTGGCCTCCTATAGGCCTGGAATATGAACTACAGCAAAAAAAAAAGATCGTTTTGGTACGTATGACGTGGTCTTGGAGGATTTGGAGAATAATTCGCAAATGGCCAATAAAGTTGAAGTGGCACCATCATAATCCGGGTTTTGGCTCAGCTCAACACGATTGTGATTAGTTTAAAGAAATACAAACGAGCCTGAGTGTTTACAGCTGAATGATGATGGGTGTAGCCAGACTTTTCTCCATCACTGACACAACTGGCTAATTGACACGTGGATATACTCGGTACCTCCTCGTAAGAAAAAGTGGGGATGTTCGGGCAAAGACTTATGCAGCCACTCTCTAAAACAAAAGAACAATCCCACCTTGAATGAAGAAAAGCATCTGCTTCCTATCTTTTTAATATTTGCCTGGATTTTACAGGAATGTGCAGTAATGAGATTGTTTCCTCTGGCAGGAGTTCTACACAGACAACCCGAAGACCTGCCCCGACTACGGACGCATCATCAACCAGCGCCACTTCAAGAGGATAATGGCCATGTTGGAAGACAGCACCATCGCTGTGGGAGGAGAGAATGACGAGTCCGACTGCTACATAGGTAATCCTTCTGTCAGCTGCCAAACAGAGTGTATGACTCTGTTAAGTTGTGAAGAACAAACTATAAAACACATTCATACATGTGATTAGTCTGTGTTGTGTTCAGCCCCCACAGTTCTGCGAGACGTGAAGCCAGAGGCGAAGGTGATGCAGGAGGAGATATTTGGACCTCTGCTTCCCATCCTGTCGATCAGCAGCCTGGACGAAGCGATCAAGTTTGTCAACAAGAGGGAGAAACCTCTGGCCCTGTACATCTTCTCACAAGATAACAAGGTAGCTCGCAGCCCACATAACACACGTTCACACACTTCTGTTAGATTCAGGCTCACGGGCTTAACATGATTCTTCTCTCATCGGTCTGAAGGTGATAAATAAAATGAAAGACGAGACTTCCAGTGGAGGACTGCTGGCCAACGACTGCCTCGTACACTACTCTGTCAGCTCTCTGCCTTTCGGAGGAGTGGGTAAGTACACAGAGACAGAAATTGTTTTCCTTTTCTTATTTACTCACTGGTGAACTCACTCAGTACTGCACTCAGTGGCAAGGACAAATTCTGAGGGGCAGGTACAAACAGTTCTCACTGACTAAATACTAATTAACTAATACTTACTAATACTTACTTACTTACTTACTTAATACTTAACTAATACTAATACTAAGTACTAATTGTCCAGATATATTAAAGAAAAACAAAGTCACAAATCTTGTAGTCTTTGCAACCAAGCAGTCTGATTTTCCTCCTCTTGTTCTCACGAACAGGAAACAGTGGTATGGGTTGCTACCACGGCAAGTTCAGCTTCGACCAGCTGAGCCACCTGCGTGCTTGTCTCATCAAACAGCTGAAGATGGAGGGCGTGAACAGCATGCGATACCCGCCTCACACGCCCAAGAAGCTGGGCTGGGCCCGCTTCTTCATCCTGAAGACCGTAGACCTGGGCTGGTTGGGACGGATGGCGCTCTTAGCCATCATGGTTGTGGCGGCTGCTGTTGTGCTACAGGTGAGGAGAGAGACGCCACTACAAAGTGATGTACTGACAACACTGATCTCAATTATTTTGAGTTTTTTACTTGTTTATCTTTGTTACAAAGAGCTTGGAAGCTTTAATTTATTAAAGGTCCCACATTATAAAGAGTCAGATGTATTTTCTTTTTATTATAAAGAAGGTCTAGGTGTCCTATTAATACTGTAAAAGTATCAAAACACTCAACAGAAGCCCCAATCCACGGAGAAATGCACACTAAGTTTTTAAGTTGTGATGTCACAACTGCACAGTCGATGAGTAGAAAACAGGTCAGTTTTAGCCGCACTTCCTTTGTTACTTTAAGTTACTATAAGTCTCATCGTTAGAAAGTAGGTCAGCTCAATGTATGTGAACTATAAACGTTAACATCCTCAGCTCCTATTAAACCAAGACTTTTTTTCTGAATCGCTTTGTTCTACAGGCACAATCACGTGTCATTTACTCTTCAGCATCACTAATGTGATGGAGTGTTTGCCACAGACGGACGCACACAGTATTGTCCGGCACAGTTTACCATCTTCTTCCTCTCTGTCGACCGCCTGAAGGCACAGATCTCTTCTTCTCCTGTCCTTTTCCCTTTTGGGAAGTAAGGAGAATTGTAAACTGTTTGACGTGTAAAATGCAACAGCTTCTAGGCAGGATGCTACTAGCTTTTTACAATTTGGCGCCGGCGCTCCTTTGTCCCCTCATAAAGGAGAGGGGGAGGTTGTTCTGGCGTCAGAGTGACGTACTATACACTGCTCTACAGCGCCACCAAGAGGCAGAACCGCCACAGTTTACCTGTGAGATACTCGTCAGTCAGTTTTCAAGCAGCATGAATGCAGAAGTGACTAACTCATGGACATGCTTTTCCCAGAATTATTTCCTTTGAGGACGTCTCGCTGCTTCCCAGACAACAAGCCTGGCGCTTCCTTCACGCTGAGGACCAGACAGAAGAACATGATCAACACATTTCAAGCACCTGCACGAGAATCGCTGTGATACAGTGACGCTCAGGTCGTTGCCTTAATCTAGTTTACGTTTCAATAACAGTGTCAGAAGTTTTTTTTTTTTAAATGAAGGTAATTTTTAATTCCGAGTTGAGGCTCTCATGTTTGTGCTCAGCATTGCTACGTTCTGTTTTAGCTCGTTATTAACAAGTAAAATTATGTGTAACACTAATGTAGGACTGACAGTATGATGTCACTCTTATCTCTTGACTGTGACCAAAACTGAAGCATTTCCGAACACTCAGCATTCACAGGAAAATTGAAGTAACCAGAAATTTCTTGTCATAATGAAAGTGTTTTTATCATTTTATCGTTTGATCGTTGTTTCTCAATCTTGTAATTAATCGTTTAATAAATAAACACATATTTCTATATTGGATTAATATTCAAATAAATATATGTCTACAAGTTTGAGTTTGTGATTTGATCAATTCATTATGTCATTATGGATTATTCCAACATAATACAACTATTATTGTGTTGGTATCAGTTTCCCACATTCTGCTAATCGTGTCATCTCCTGCAGTCGAAGCTGTAGATTAATTCCCAGGACCACATAACACACATGATCGTCATCATTTCGGCAGTTGATATACGAGACGTGACTGAACTTCTGCGTCTTATACTAGCAGGAAGTGATTGACTTGCAAGACTGAGACTTTGGAAACAACTTTGGTAACAGTTTGAAATGTTCCACGTCCGTCCCAGAAAGCTAGAAAGCAGTGATATTTAGTTCACAGGAGACATTTTGAGTCATAGTAAGAAAAACACAGCTGTCACTAATAACTTTAACAACGGATCTGTTCTGAAACTGAAGCAGCTTAATGGAATTCAGCCATCTTTTAATATGTTTTCCACACCTCTACTTTGTTTTTATTGATATTGCAGTGTTTGAACCAGGCTAGCACAGTCACAGGACCCTGAAACTGTTATTAATTAATAAAAACTGAAAAAAATCAGGTCTTATTAGGTGGGTTGGAAAAAAAGGAGAGCTGAGCTCTTATAACGTTTGTAGATTCATGATGGTCAGAAAAAGCATCAAAATCAATGAAGCAGAACCAGAGATATGCTTCTTTTATGGCAAAACCTGCTGCCTACATTACCCATAATGCAACGTGACCACTCAGCATTAAGTCAGAGTTTTGGGTGTGTTGTGCCAGAGCTGAGGAGTCGACTACAGTGGTCAGTCAACTAACTTCTTTTTACTTCAGACTTCCCTCTCACAGTTCTACCCAAGACGTGTTTATATACCTTCGGCGTGTAAAATAGCTGCAGTTCTCCTTTAATTTGGTAATTTCTTTAAACTGTGAATGCACCACACATTTAAAACCTGGTTTGAACTCACAGGAAACTCAGAAAAACAACCGGAAAACTGACTGGTGGGTCTGGTTTTGCCACCAGGTGTCTGTCTATCCCCGTTTAGACGCCTGAAACCTGGAGGCTGTTTCTTTAAGTGACTTTTTCACACACACACACACACACACACACACACACCTTTTGTCACACTCATGATGACCTCCCTCCCGCCCCTCATCAGCAGCTCGGAGTCAGTATGTGAAGGCAGCTTAAATTAGTCTGTCAGGATCTCCTCTGGTCTCCGTGCTGATCATGGATTCTTCTGTCCACCTCCTGACGCTGCTTTCCCTCCTGTCGCACTGCACAGGTAGGACACACACACACACACACACACACACACACACACACTTGCATATAAAAGTAATGTTGGTTTCATCTTAACATTAAAGTGATTGTTGAGTTTGTGGCTATGAGATTGTTTGCAGCAAGTCGCAGCTACTTAGACAATTTAATGGCAAATATTTTGAACACGGTGAGAAAAAAACGATTCAGTAACACAAATGAAAAAAATGTTATTGAATTTTCACTTATTATGTAAATTAAAAGCTTTTCTTTAATCTTAGACATTTGTAGACACATAAAGCAGTGTTTGAGTGGCTGCAACTTACATTTATTTCTATTACAAATTAGTACTCTGCTGATTATTTTCTGAATTAATGTTATTAACCTTTGGTGAACAGTGAAGAATACCTGTAAAAGCCAGAGGAAAAAATTGTAGAACTCAATGTGACGCCATCAAAAGTGTAGTTTTGTGCGAGCAACAGCCCCAAAGCCCCAAAACATTTAATTTACTATAATGTACGACGAGTAAAAGCAGTTAATTCTTCTATTTGAGGTGCTGGAATGCTTCACATTATCAAGAGAGAGATTAAACAATTATGTAAGAAGTTTTCGGTGGATCCATTATTAATTTAATCTTTGTTTCAAGTGGGCTTTGTTATATTTTCTAAAGGATCGGTCGTTATCTACGTAACCGTGTGGAAAATGGGTGAAGTTTTGTCGTCCACAAAACATTTCAGGAGCTTCAATGCAAAAAAGCACAAACATTGAAGTAGCTGGATGACGTCTCCACGGCCTCGATATTCCAAACTGATCTGAGAAAGTATTTTTCGCGAGGCGCGGCTGAGCTTGTGTTTCTTCTTCAGACACTTTTAGCTCAGCGGCTACAGTAAAGAAAGAAACTTAACCCGACTTTCCATCAGTATCAATATGTTGATAGAGACCGAATTTTTGAAATTCATTTTTGCGTGAACTGTTCCTTTAAAGCGAGACGCTTCTGTTGAAAAGCAGCCATTTTGTTCACGGTTCACAGGTTTCACTAAACTGGTCAGAAAACGGACTCACGAGTGTAAATTACACAGTAATCAACCTTAAGTTAGCTAACGTTAGCCACCAGAAGCTAACAGTCTGACCAGCTTTAACAGCAAGGAGCGTCCTGATTGTGTCCTGATGACTTATTGTTTCTAAGAGGAAGAACGTGTCATTTTATTCCTATAAAACACACATTTTGTCACCTTAAAGGCAAAAAAGATGAAATATTTGAAGGATTTTGGTTCATTAGAATAAATCGTGTAATTCTAGAGAAATCATAAAAAAAAAAAAAAAAGATGGAGGGTTTTCAGTGGATTGTCTTTGGTTTGACTTCTCCACACTGCTCAGTTTGGCACAGGTGTATGAGCCAGGTGGAGTAAAGCCAACATCCTCCAACCTGTGCATTGTTCTCAGTTGGTGAGAACTGTTGTCCCCTTTCAAAGAACGGCATTGTGGGAGGCAGCGGGGTTAATCTCTGTTCCTATATTAGCTAAATGGTTCTCTATAGCGCCCTTCATTCCCACCGGCGGAGTCGGACACTGGAGTTTCATTCACATCAGCAATACAATACACGAGAGCAGCACAAGAACAACTGGCTTCATCAGCACCTGTTGGAGGGACACGTTTAGCGCAGCGGTGTGGAGGAGCCGGAGAAAAGCTTCTCTGATCCACTTACAGCTGAACGCAATCAGTGTAATCACAACACGACCTGGCTGTCTGAATCATTCAAACGTCTCACTGTGTTTATTATATCCCATGTAAGCATTAATAAACACAGATCACCAGCAGAATGAAACTAAGTCGGCTACATTCACTCAAATACTTCACTTATTACACATTTACAGGTGCTTGTATTTTCCTGAGTATTTTCAGTTTATGCTATTTTAAATATCGTACTTTCTACTCAGCTAAACGTGCAGTTTTTTTACTCACTTCCTGTCCAGTGAAGACAACAATCCCATTGACTTCCATACAACAGATGTGGATTATTATCATAAAGATATGAGAAGGGACGTTTTTTTAGAAAAGAACAGCGACGTTACAAACTTACAACGATCGTATCGAATATGACGTATCGCTGGAGAATAAACTAGCCAACAGAATGATATTCAGTTAAAATCAGCTTTAAACTTCCGCAGCAGCAAATGCAACATACACGTTGATGCAGCAGTGATATGAATCCAAAAACATCTGATATTTAAGTGAAGCGCTGACTAGAAAAACTGCGGAAATGTGTCGACTGCTTTTACTGTCGACACAGTAAAGACTTTAACTTCCACCGATGGTCACGGCTTCTATATTCATCATATTCACTTCTGGTGAAATAACAAAAACATGTGCTTTAATCACCAATGACGGGAGGAAGGAACACAGGGAGCAAACGCAGGTGAGCACGAGGAGCAACGGATGGAAACAGACGTGAAAATCCAAGACAGAAATGTAAACGAGAGGGGAAACACGGACGTCAATGTGGGAGGGACGGAGGGAGGATAAACCTACAAAATAAAACAGGAAACAATCCAAACACACAACATGAGGTCTACACAAGTGGAAAGAGTGAGTTGTGTAGAGAGTGAAAAGAACTTTGCAAGTGTAACCAAACAAAATAAAACAAATCTCATGTCCAGGTCAGAGGTCAGGATCTGCTTTTAGTGTGAGCTAAGACAGATCTGACGTTTGTGTCACCTGCTGTATTTGACTTTTGGTTTCCAAAACTGTATCAAAAAAAACAAGGTACAAGGTCATTTATTCGTCCACTCTCACTGAGCATCGATGTTACAAACACAGAGTCCGCCTCTCCTGTAGTTTCGTGCTGTCGGATGATTTTCTGAGATGTTGTGGTTAAACTTTACACATATAATCTGATAAACTTCCCCCCAAAGAAGTCGCTGGAGCAGTTTTCTAGCTAGCTGACTGGAAACTGTAGCTGCTCTCTTTGGAGCTTTTCATGTTTAAGACGCTTTGTCCCATTTTTATTTCCCCCCCTTGAACTCAGCACTGATCTAACAGCCGGTCAGGCGGTCGCTGACTCAAACGCATCATTCACGTGCCATTGCTGACAATTCTGCTTAAATGAGAGCTATAAAATAATTTATGTTTAACTGATTGCGCACAAAAAAAAAAAAGGCGACTGAAGGACGGGATTAGTAACGTGAGAATTAATAATTATCTCGGCTCATGTGTGTGAGAGCTGAACTCTGACTTCTCAAAGTTCAGCTGCAGAACACAAACACATTAGCAGATCAGCCGGTCAGATCGCTGACTGCGTTAAAAAAAAGAAACCGCTGTGTGTGAATTAATGCTCAGTTATTAACACGTTGTTTGGCACAAGGTGTCCTGAACTAGATTACATTGTGTGTCTGTGTGTGTGTGATGTACTTTCTCTGCAGCTCAGTGGTGCTACCAGAGCCAGTACTCCTGTGATGACACATGCAGAGGTGAGACTCTCCAATCCACAATTAAAGGAACACGTTTGACCCGCCCACCAGAACTATTACTGATCATTAGACACACACTTGTTAAGAATCTAAGAGTTGATATGTATATCAGTGGATTGTCAGACTGCTCTGAAGGCGAGAAGTACGGTGGCCCTGAAGTGCAAATCACAACAACAAAACAGAAACCAGAACCTTGTGTTTTCTGATTTGCCGTTGTGATTTGCACTTCAGGGCCACCGTAATTAAGACAGCATGTTTTTTAAAGCGACCCAACTCTGCAGCTTACTTCAACAGGCAGATGTTTTCAGATGTAAACCTCTGGACACTTCCTGCTCAGCACAGAAAATGGCTCGTTCTCTCAGTGTCACGGGGGGGAAACGAAAGCTAGATGATGGTGTTCCTGCTGCTGTTTGTCTTGTTTAGACCCGACCCGCTGGGCAGCTCAGTTTCCCAGCTGTGGAGGATTACGCCAGTCTCCCATTAACATCGTCACCAACAAGGTGCACGTCAACAGCGCCCTGCCACCCTTCAGCTTCATCGGCCACACCAACACAAATAACATTACGGCGGAAAACAAAGGACACTCTGGTAACAACGAGTCATTCTTCTCTTCTACTGTGCAGCTGTTGTCTCCAGATGTTGAACACTTGACTCTCTCTTCGTTCCCTGTAGCTCACTTTCTTCTACCGCAGTCTGTCCGGCTGACCGGAGGAGCTCTGCCTGGTCACTACAGAGCCGCCCAGTTTCACTTCCACTGGGGGGACAGTGGGAGACCAGGATCAGAGCACACCATCGATGGAGAACGGTTCCCCATGGAGGTGAGTCACGCAGGAGCCACGGTCAGAGTGAAATCCAGCGTACTTTAAGTTACTTTCTCGCGTTTTCTGTTTCCAGCTGCACATCGTCCACATCAAGGAGCCGTACGGGTCTCTGGCAGAGGCGGAACATGACATGGCCGGTATAGCTCTGCTCGCCTTCCTGTTCGAGGTGATACGTCAGGATGTTTCTCAATACGCGTTATTATTTGTGCTTGTGCCCACAATACTGATGCCGTCTTCCTCACAGGAATCGACAGACGATCACCCTCATCTGGATGCGGTGATCGCTGCTTTGGGTCGAGTACAAAACAACGGTACGAGCTCGGTCACTTGAATGTGAGGGACGTAAACAAACTTTGTTTTGTCCTCCTCACCTCTCGCTTCTGTGTTCAGGCAGCAGCACAGTGATCCCAAACTTTCGACTCAGTGACATCATCCCATCAGCAAAGGAGCTCCACAGTTACTACCGCTACGTCGGCTCCATGACGACCCCAGGATGTGAACAGGCGGTGGCCTGGACGGTGTTTCACAGGACCCTGCCCATCAGCAGTCGACAGGTGAGCAGCTCCAGACAGAAAGCTCGGGGTCGGCACTTCACCAGGAAGATCAAGCCTTTTATAGTCATTAAAATGGTTCAATAAATCACTTACAAGAGCTTGGAGCTTGTCTCAGATAGTGGAAAGTGAATATCAAAAGTCTGAAGGATCAAAGTGACTTCTAGGACTCCACACACTGCACAGTCTCAGCCCCTCTTCACACACAGATTAACCCAGAGCTACTTTATCTCAGGCTAATCGCAGAGTGAAAAGTCACTGACAGAATCTCCTTTTTTGGGATTTACTTTGTAAAAACTACATTATGCTGCAACTTCTGACCAACAAATGTTGTATCTGGTATCTGCGCTCTCTTTTCTTTCTCGTCCAAACGTCCCTTCAGCTCGTTGATCGGTAACTTTACTTCCTCCTCTCGTCTGCAGCTGGACGCCATCGTGAAGCAGTGTCGGTTCTGGACGGGGCAGCCCATGACCGACATCTTCAGACCCACGCAGCCTCTGGACGGCAGAGTCGTGTACCGGTCCAAGGCGAGTGCGGCTCTGTCGAGCGCGATCCACATGTGGTTCGGTGTCCTGTCAGTCGTGTTCGGGACAACGGGGCTGATGGACTGATTCAGCACATGAGAACAACGGATTTAAAGGCATCACACGCAGGATTTCTCTGTCGCGCTTTGTAAACACGTCATTCAAATTTGGTGGAGAGAGAGAGGGAGAGAAAACAAAGCAGTGAATGAAATAAATATTTTCTGATTGTTTCGTTTCGTTCTAAAGCACAAATGTGCTCACATCTCTGAGAGGTTTCTTTAC
Source organism: Spondyliosoma cantharus (assembly GCA_900302685.1). NCBI lineage: Eukaryota > Metazoa > Chordata > Actinopteri > Spariformes > Sparidae > Spondyliosoma > Spondyliosoma cantharus. Next base: position 48,104 of record OMLP01028507.1, read on the forward strand.
ATTGTTTTGGGGGAAAATCCTGCGTATGATACCTTTAAAAGACAAAAGCTACTGTATGTATAAAGACAACTTTTACTTGTGTGGCAGTGAAACAACACACTGTTAATTATGTTTATGCTCATTAATGAAATAAAATGTCAACTGCGTTTGCACGTGAACTATCGCCGCTAACCTTCCCTGAGCGGTTGTTGCGACGCTGGCAGAAGTTTCTTGTGCAGAACCGAATGTCGCTTTTATTTTTGCCGTGAGCCGACAAGAAGAGGCGGCGAAACTCTCGTTTGTTTCGACTTAGCACACACACACTGTACATTTATTTAAGAATATTAATTTTGCCCGACAAATCGCTCAAGATTGAAAGTTGCATCCAGATGATCCTGATGTTCTTTCTTCTGTTGCCATGATGAGGTTTATATCCGTGGTTATGAAATATACGTGAATATGAATTGTGTGAGCTCACGATTCTTGAGTCTTGTTGCTACTCACGTCGATCGACTCTTAAAATAATTAGAATATTGATTCTGACTCTGTAATCATTCGTATAAATAACTAAACTGTCTCATGTACGTTTAAATATCTTCTTAAATATCAGACGTAGAGATCTAATTGTTAACTTTCCCTATTTTTGTTGTATACATTCGGCTTCTCGTCAACGCTTAGCTGCTTTTTCAATAAGACAGAAGAGAGATGAATAGAACGTGTAGAATTAGGTTTTTTAGAATAAGTTATATAATCTTCCAACAGTTACACGTCTCTTTTATTTCTTCTTTACTTTCCTGAATGTTGTGTACACGTGTTTATTTGTGGGTAAACCATATTAGTTCTCTAATGTACATACGTAGCTGTGATGATCTGCTACAGTAACAAGCTTTCCTCTGTCCTCCTGCGTGTGATGCGACCCTCTGTCTGCTGTCTTTGTATATAATCAACATTTATGAGATTCAGACGTGAGAGAAATGTGATGCCAGATATCTATAAAAAAAAACAAAAGATGTAGAATTGTGATTTAATGTTTCTGAACGTTGACACTTTAATCGTTTGACTCTGATGATCCATTTTTAGGGATAATGCCGATTGTTGATTTCATGTCAATAGATTCTGAAACTGATCACGAACTGTTTGTTTCTCGACTGTTTTTTCAGAAATTTCAACCTTTTCCACTTTTGGACTCGAACTTTCGTCTAAATAAATAAATTTGCCTCGCTTCACCTTTGTTTTAGAGGACGGTGGAGCTCAACTAACTGTAAACAGACGGTGATATTTAAATGTTACTATTAAGCCGTTTTAATGACTTTGATTAATAAACATATCTGTGTTTGTCTCCACTGTAAAGAACAAACAAAACACAAGCTTTTCTGTGCCGGTACACAGAACTGGTCGATGAATGACCTCATGACTGTGTGGTGGAAATCAGTCAGACTTAAAGGGAAACTCTAAATATTAATATTAACCAAAGTTTGGTATCAGTTCAGTGGATCTCCTCAGCCGGTGACCACGAATCAGATGCAACAGCTGCAACGTAAAACTCTGATTGTCAAAGTCACGTCCAGTAGCAGCTCACCTTGTTTCCTCTTGCTAAAACAATCTTGCACTGTAGAAAAAAAAAAGTTTTGTTAATGACGTCAGACACTTTAAATGGGCGTAGTTGCCCCAAAGAATAACACAAATACAGCCACACAAAAACATGTAGATGGTTCAGGTTTAAAAACAGCAGAACTCTCCTTTAATGTATGAGGCTGCAATTGTGCATTGTTTCAGTAACATTTATCCATCTTGTCGCCTTCTTACGGGTTGTTTGTAACATTTCAGTTGGTATATGATCAGTTGAAACATCCCTCGGTTACATAACAACAATTCACACGTGTTTAAAAAAGAAGAGGTGAGAAATTGTGAAGCGGCAACATGATTCTCAAGTCACTTTGACCTAAATCTAAATTCTGTCAGAAAACTTGATTCAGAAAAAGTTGAGGTTTAAATCCAGTGGAGGTCACTGAGCCTGCGCCTTCAGCCAGGTCCTCAGGTGCTCCACCTGCGCAGCGACGCTGCTCTTGGCGGTTCCTCCGGGAGCGCTGTACTGCTCCACGCTGCTCCTGTAGTCCCACACTGACGACACGTCACCTCCGAACAGAGGACTGACGTGGCAGAGACGAGAGGAAATTTAGACAATGGTCGTAGGAGAAACTGCAGTTACGTTTAAGGGATTTAAGGATTTTAAGCGTGTGCGTGAGAAGTAAACAGTCACCTAATAGCGCTCAGGTCTTCCACAGTGAGCTGATTCAGGGCCAGATTTCTGGATTCAGCAGCGAACACGGCTTTACCAGAGACACCATGAGCCTCTCTGAACGGCATCTGCAACACAGAGTAACACACTGTAACAGGAAAATACATGTGAAACCATAAAAACAGTTAATATTGGATTTAATTTATATTCTACAAGCCAGAAAATAAAAGATAAGAGAAATAAATAGGAACAACTCTTGATCCAGACATTATAAATGTGTGGACTCACTTCATTTTGGTAGATCTCATCATTAATGTGTAGAAATAAACGCCACGGCCTCACACATGTTTCTTTCTTTTTGCATTTGGATGGAAATGACTCACCCCCTTCCTCACAAGGTAGTAGGCCAAGTCCGTTGCTAACATGTCGGGACTGAGAGCCGCTTCCATCACGCTCTGGTTAATCTGAGACACGGGAGGGAACATCAGGTTTATTTTTTGCATGTGTCAGTGTTAGTCCTCTTTCTGTGTTATATATATATATTTCTTTATATATATTTTGCACAGTGCTGCGGGTGCCAACAACTATAATTCACTCCAGAGAGATTTCACGAAAGATATCAAGGTTTCAAAACAGAATAAAGGCAAACAAGCTACGTTATAGCCATCAGACCAAGCAGCGTTATTATCACTGACCTTGAGAGTCGACATGACTCCAGTTGTCACCTGCAGCACAGCGAGAACAGTATCGTAGCAGTCAAACATGGCTTCCTTATCCTCCTGAGGGAGGATGACGAAGGCAAGGACGACAGAACTGTTACAGAGGAATCATCCACAAAATAAAAAGTCCTCCTCATGAGGTGAAAGATTAAAGATTCACACCTGCAGGTCTTTGTTGTAGGTGCTGGGCAGCCCCTTCAGTGTCATCATGAAGCCTGCACACTGTAATACAGACAGTTGAGTTGAGTTTAACAGGAAAACTGCAACGAGTCATAAAGATTATAAAAGCTGCCCTGAAAATAAAAAGTCCTGACTAGTGAAACACTTTGAGCTGCTGAAAAACTGCTGATGGGTTTATGACTCGAGGGCGCTGATTTCACAGAGAAAACCTTCTGGAAGGAAAAGCAGTTTGTTCACATTATGCATTTTGTTCAGCTGGCAAAGTGACTCGTTTCCTTCAGTGGACAGAAAAAGAAATGATTTGACAAAAGTGCAGCTTTAGTCAGACTTCTTACTCTGCCAAAGACACGACCTGCTTTACTCCTGATCAGCTCCAGACTGTCCGCATTCTTCTTCTGAGGCATCAGGCTGCTGCCGGTGCTGTCAAATGTGTGACAAACAGCATTATAATGAAGTCAGTTCTTCCAGCATGGGTGAGTTCCTGTTGCATCAGGTGCAACATGGACGATGTTTTGCATTTTATCACGCTGACAGCTGTTTTTGACGAGGAAGCGCAAAAGCAACGGATCGTGTAAGCCATGTTCACATCAACCCAATGTTTACTTTCCTCCGCCATCGTTCAGCATCACATGATGTCAACTCTGCAGCTCGTGAACCAAAATGACCGCCGACTCGAGGGGCTTTCTCATTCATTTTCCCAGTCGGAAAATAATTTCTTCTGGTTATTCTGACACCACATTAATGCACCACAACATGAGGGCTTGAGAGCAGCGCACAGACTCATGGGAGCTGTAGTTTTTGTGTTTGTTAAAAGCACAATATGTATAATTCAGTACATCATAAGGAGAGAAACAGCAGTGTCACGTTTACAGAAATTTCAATCAAACAAAACTTTGATGCAAAAAAACATTGACACAAAGGTCTTATGTAAGTTTGTTTTAATTAAACAATGCACGCAACTCTACACCGTTCAGACAAGTGTGAGCAAAGAGCATTTTTAAAATGTGTGTAATGTTAATAACAGTGTGCAAACTGTAATTTAGGCTCACGTGACGACACACTGACTTACCTGTAGGCGTCAGAGAGAGCGATGAAGGAGAACTCTTTGGTGCTGTACAGCATCAGATCCTCGGCCATCTTGCTGAGGTGGGTCAAACACAACGAAGCCCAGAACAAGAACTCCACTGAGGAAACACCAAAGAAACTTATCAAACATCACTATTATTTTATCATGTATGTGTGAAGCTGACTGAGATTTTACACACCAATGAAGTCCCTCTGGCCGGTGGCGTCCATGCTGTTCAGACTGATGCCACTGAAATCCAACTCTACAGATCCACATGAGGAGAAATGATAAAGCTTCAGTTTCTAAAGAGGACACCTTCACATAAACACACATGTGATTCTGTCCATTTTCAGTCTGACCTTTGCGCAGCAGTTCCCTGTCGATGTCAAACGGCGTCCCTGCGATCGCACCGCTGAAAACAAGAGCGTAATTTATTAACCGATCGCGTCTGTGCGTGAGAATCATTGCCAGACGGCGAGTTTTACCTGCCGAGGGGTAAAACATCAACTCTTTTCTTGATCTCCTGAAGCTGGTCCACGTCTCTGCTCAGGGCAACGGCATGACTGAAGAGAAGCAGGAGACTGACATGAACAACACATCATCTAATGTTTGAAACGTGGGAGATTTTGCAGTGTTGTTTTCAGTCACCTTAGAATCCAGTGGCTCCACCTGATTGGCTGAGCTCTCTGCATGTGGGTGTAACCAGGAAACAGGACGTCAATTTCTCTGAGAAAGAAACAGGTGACAGAAGACACCAAAGGGCAACTTTAAAAAAAAAAAAGCACGGCGACGAGTAGATGTGTGTGTTTGCTCGCAGCAGTGTGTGTCTGTCTCACGCTGCCGCTCGCTCCACCAGGGTAGATATCAGCTGCAGGGCACTCTCCGTCAGGGTGGAGATCGCTTTTCGCAGCCAAAGCCTCATGTCAGTCACGACCTGGTCGACCCAAACACACACACACACACAGCACGGCCTCATGACACTGCATCAGCTAGCCTTTATGATAACGTGACACACATATTCAGTCATTACAGTTTTAATACTGTAAATCAAACCTGGTCGTTTCTGCTCCGGCCTGTGTGCAGCTTCCCTGCAGGAGCACCAATCAGCTCCTGAAGAAAACGTGAAAGTAAAATAAGATCACAGCCATCAACAAGGAACACAGTTTGTTCGTAGCTCATAACTTAAAACAACAAACACTGGAAACATTTAAAGTATCCAGGAGTTTTCTGGTTGATGACAATAAGTGTTGTTATTAAAGAGATATTGAAGCATAAAAACATTTCAGATTCATCAGATTTACACACTGAGAGCATGTTTTCTACCGAGATGTTATTATAAACAAACATTGTGATTCGTCCTCTCAGTTTGTGTTTGTGCCCCCTCTCGCTGTTACAGTGTTACTGCAGCCGGTGGCAACGTTACTTTCACTTTCAGCCATGCTCGTGGATGCTGTGTGTAACAGCGTGACAACATTACATCAGCAAGTAGGAAAACTGTCATCACGAGTGAATCGAATCAAATAACCTTCTGATATTATCATGAATGATACGTTACGGCACACTGTTAAGTAAAGTAAACAAAGATAAAGATAACTGCTAACATCTGGCAACACAGCAACACAATCAAAGTCTGAGGATCGTTCTCACACAGTCACATTTGAATAATGCAATTTGTGGCATAAAAGAGAGGTTTAATCCGTAACTGTTGAACAACTATATTTAGCTTTAACTTTTAGCTAAAAACAAATATCTGAATTAGTGTTTTTGTCGTGTACGGATGCCAGCAGGTTGTACAGAATGCATTTACACTTGCTTAACCCTGTAAGACCCAAACATAGAAAAACCTAAAAAAAATAAATTGGGACTATTTGTCTCTGATGCAGAAATTAAATTTTTTTTTTTAGAGTAATGTTGTAATATTGCAAC